>JAASFV010000154.1:0-35699 GCA_023334015.1 Globisporangium paddicum
ACGACAACTGCGAGAAGACCTTCGGCAGCAAGATCCCGACGTGGAAGATTGACTTCTCAGCCTGCAAGGGGAAGTGCATGCTGCGCTGGTTCTGGCTCGGGCTGCAGGACAGCGGCAAGCGCTGGCAGGTCTACAGTAAGTGGACCTCAGCAATCCTTATTCTTTCAGACGCTTGCAGTGTGCTGACTATTCTGTCCTTCTCTGTTGCTACTCGATAGAGAACTGCATCCCACTTGCTGGTACAGGCGGCGCCACGGCGAACGACGCCGACACTAAATCCCCGGCCACGACTACCAAGGCCCCGGCCGCCACCACGAAGGCTCCGGCCGCGACCCCAAAGGCGACCACCAAGGCACCCACGAAGGACACCGTTGCTGGCGACGCCACCGCTGCCCCGAAGAACAGCACGATGGATGCGAGCGTCAAGTGCAAGGTCAAGTCCACTTGAGCAAATGGATGCATACTATAGCCACTGCAGTTGATTGTTTATCTGAATATTGAAGTCTTGATGGGCCTATTATTGATAATGAAGCGTATGCTTTTTCTGTGGCTTAGGACTCAGTGGGCTTGTCTGTCTACTCTAGAAATTGGTTCTCCTAAGAGTTTCTATTCGAGAAAAGGTGATAAGAGCCTTAGAGGACGGATACAAAATTCATTAACGCATTCTGATCGCACTGTGCAGCGACTCACTCACTCTTTCGAGCAGTACGAACTTAGTCTCGGAGGCGACGCTTGCACTTCTTCGAGGTGGCCGCTGGGGTCTTGGTGGTTGACGCCGGGGTGGACGATGGCGCGTACTCGCTGTCGGCGTCGTTGGCCGTAGCAGGGGTCGATGCAGACTTTGGGGTCGTGGAGGCGGCCTTTGGGGTCGTGGAGGCAGCCTTTGGAGTCGTGCTGGTGCTGCTGCCACCGGTCGAGGTGCTGCTGCCGCCGCCTTCGATGGCTGTGCAGCCCATGTAGACCTGCCACATGGGCACGTGCATGCCGAGGAACATGGACCAAAGCACCTTCTTGCCGACACACTTGGACTTGTCGTATGGGAGCTTGATGCCCGGGTACTTGGTCGCGCAGTCCGTGTCCGAGAACGCGAGCACGTCGTCGCACCAGACCTCGCATGGGCCCGGGTGCTGGCCAGCGGACCACTCGACCTGGGCCGGCAGCGGTTGCGCGTACGTCTTGTCCGTAAGGCCGCAGGCGCGGTCCGGGATCTTGCCGTCCTCGACGTACGTGCCCATGATGAGGTCCTTGAGCGACTTGTACTTGGTCTGCGCCTTAAAGGCCTGCACGTACGCCTTGATGTTGGTGTCCGTGCCCATCGAGTACGACTGTCCCGCGGGCGGTGGCAGCACCTTGACGCCATCGACCGTGCCCAATGGCGAGTTGGCCTTGCTCGGGTCGCTGAACTTGGGGTTGGGCAGCGTCATCTGCGAGTGGGCGCTCACGGCGGGCGCGGTGGCGACGAGCGCAACAAGGGCGATGGCGAGGGCGTTGACCATTTTGAATCGGAGCGTGGGGACGAGAGAGGAAATTCCAGAGTGAGAGCGACTGGCGTGACTGGAGAGCGCCCCACCGAGGGCGCTGGCTGGCTGAGAGGGGCGCTGACTCCCATCCAGAAAAGAATGCCAGACTGGGAGTAAATTTTGTTTGATGACCGAAAAAAAACTATTTATAGCGACCCGTTTCATTGACACGAGCAACATAGTTGTTTAGAACAACCCTTTTACGATTTAAAGCAACAATAGCATCTCAAATTGGTGTAAATTACGTGAGCTGAGCAGCTTGGAGCTCGGATCATTATGATCATGGAGTTCCTGATTGACATCTTGTGGACAGATTTTTACAGAGCGTTTCAATAAAGTGTTGATACTTCCATATCCAGAGGTACTTGGCAACATTTGTAAACTTTTGCGAGAATCATGAAGTATCCCTCGGAATATTCCCACGGAGCATTCGTCGTCTGATCGTGGCTGGTAGAGTTGCAAACTGATTACAATTTGCTCGGTTATCATGACCGATATTGAGCGACGATGCGTTTCTCCCTCGAGCCGAGATTTGTGAGGATACTGTATTGTATTTCCAATTGCTAAGCCAGGTCTCAAATCGGTTTTTATTTAACCGGTCCCAAATAGATTTAAATTACTCCAGTCATATCGGTTAGCAGATACTGTTGCCATTCCAAACCAAACCGTCCAAGTTGGAGCTGATACCGTAACCTCACTCAAACTGACCATTCTCCCGGTTGAATACACTCGTGATTTTTCCCACGGCCAGCCTGACTATCGATTTAGACGGGTGGCACAACCACAAACTTTAATCGACACATACAAGACATTCGTGACAAATTCAGCCAATCCTGAGTCTGGGGCTGGCAAATAGCGGTGCGCCAGGCGCTCGTCGATTGGCGCCACATACTCCACTATAGTAGCACGTACACGAGCTCTGCACGTCGCGCGCATCGCGCACGACTACAATATCAGCCTCCGCTACAATTACCCTAGGCTCAAGGTGGTCTAGGCTCGCCAGATCCGCTTATAGGCTACAACAGGTACTGCGACTTGTGCGGACAAGCAGCCAAGCCGAGGCGGTATTGCGTGTCAAATTCTATGGTACATGTATGCTAGGGTCCGCTAGGAAAACGAATAATTGCTTTGTATGGAGCTGCTCATTTCCGATGAGTTCGTCGACGCCCAGATCGCAAACGAAAGAGACAGGCTGGTAGTAACAACAGACTCAGCTGGAGCTTCAGAAATACTGAAATGGCTGTCAGTGAGCGATGCCCGCACAACCAGCAAAAATGGACCAAAGAGGAAATCCCAGGATGTATACACGCTCGGAAGCAACACTTCTGACATTTCAAAGCGAAACTCTGCCAACAAGCTTGAGGCTCGCGTTATGGTGGTCACAGCCAAATTTGCCGTGTCGCGTTGTGGGCGTGTGAGTCGCGTGACACCAACACATATCAGAAACAACTCGTTGAGCTGCGTGCAGACGACCAAGCCAATCAATCAGACGATCAATCAATCACAGACTGCTGGTGTGTGTGTTTGCAACGAATGCGTCTGAACGCTAAGTATTCAAGTAAACAAAAGCGGATTTTTCTGGCTCAAATAAGCATTTTATGCTGCAGAAGGAAAACAAATCCGGCAAAATGATTTTGGTTTTATCTTGGAATTTGTATGCCTTCTACAGAGTGGGTCATACCTTTACCTCCGGGAGAAAAGAGTTCAAATGTCCCACTATCCGGATATTCTTATTATCTTCGGATATTATCTTCCTGCGTGGGCTCCCAGCCACGTATTCTCAACAACAGCAGGCTGGCGAGAAGGCCAATCTCCCGCCAAGCGGTAGCTCGCCCTCATGCGCATTCGCATGAGCAAGGGACTCCAACCTTTCATTGCTCTGTATCATACCAGTCAACTCTTAACTGGCGGCGTTTGTGACCTGGAACTGTATGCCCAGTTCGGTCGCCAGGAGCGGGACTTTTGAAGCCCTAGATACCAACGCGTTCAACAAATGCCTTTGCCTCACAGCGCATGGGATTGCTCACGCTTGACCTGCTGGATGCTGCAATTTGTATCGAAAATCGAATCTGAACACGTGCCAACAGGATTGGACTGGCGACTGTGGCGCCGTCGTCCATCGTTCGCGTGCCTCTACGCAAATGAGACTTCCATGAAGAGCTCATTTCCGATTTTACCAGCTCGGTCTCTCCCTACTCTTCACCAGAGTCCCAACCACCACCTCCCTCCAGTCTTCTTCTTCCACCATGGTCAGCATCACGTTCCTCGTCGCCGCGCTCACCGCGTTCGCTAGCGCCTCAGCCCAGATCGTTCCCGAGAGCAGCGGCCTACTCACAGCAGACTCGTGGAAGTTCTCGCCCGTCACATCCATCCAGGCGCGCGTCCAGGGCAACCTCCCGGTCTGGGACGCTGAGCACAAGGTGTACGTTTCGAACTTCGGGAGCTCGTTCGACGCCAAGTACTTGGGCGTGCTCGACACGGTCAACATGGCCGCAGTGGAAGGTGCGTTCAAGTACGTCCAGGCCGAGTGCATCAACACGGACGCTGTGATCAACTGCCAGCGCAAGAACAACATCAAGTACGTCGTCTTCTACAAGACGACGATCGTGCAGCCGCGTGCGGCCATGAAGTTCTACCAGAACGACCTCACGGGCTCCGCCGCCATCGAGCACTGCCCATTTGTCCCTATGGACGGCGGCCAGTGCACACCCACGCTCGGTGTGCTCCCGCTCAACTGCTATCAGTACCTCGGCTTGAACCTGCAGCCCAAACTCGGCATGTGCGTTGGTGGACAGCTCCAGGACAATGAGCTCCTGGCGCCGTACCCAAACAACTACTGGTTCTCGTACCCGAACAGCTGCCCGACTAAGGTCTGGAACGACAAGACCGACGCGTGCCGCGCTGAGCAGCCTGGTGGCCTGTGCCCCTTCGGCGTCCAGCCAGACGGCATCAAGTGCTCGTTCACGTACGAGATTCTCGGCTGGGTCAAGCTGGACGACGTCGTGGGCATCACCAGCATGATCAACCCTGCCACGTCCAAGGCGTACGCCGACTACGCCGAGTTCTGCAAGGCCGGCGGGATCGAATTCAGTGCCACGATCAAGGACCTGCTCGTGACGGTGAACCAGACGATCGCGTTTTGGAAGAACCCGACCGATCCCACGGCCAACACTGCGCGCGTGCAGAAGCTCGTCGACACGTACGCCGCGGCGGTCAAGACGAACGCGACGACCTCGGACGGTGGCCTCATGAAGCCGCTGCCGACGATCGGGAGCCTCACCAAGGCCAACCCGCCGTGCTACAGCAACAACGTGCGCTGCGCAAACGCGCGCTTCGGCTGCCGCCGGTCGCTCTACTCGCAGATCTGCACCGTGTGCCTTTCCAACGGCCCCGACTGCGTGGCCAAGCCCTATGGCTATGTCTTCCCGCAGCTCTAGGTCTCTTGAGCGACCGAAGCTCATGAGAGGATTAGAACCGTAGGAGGCAACACATTATAGTGTAAAGCGATAGAAAATGAATGAACGAACTGTGAATTTTGAATCTGAAAGATCATGAACGTGTTTTACAGCCTCGTCCCTGGTCGGAGGGTTCAACATACTGTACTCTGACAAGAATTCGATCGGAATACCGGTGGTGCATGCGTCTGTCCTTGGTTCTGAGCGGCACTATTTTAATGAAGATAGAACTGGTATTAATATACTAGTTCTCTCGTCCTCCGTCCTTGACCCTCTCGTCTTTATAGCACGCCTCGCTCTATGAAGACTCACCAACACTGTGTGTGAGATATGACGCCCTCGGTCCCTCAACTCACTCCCCAATTCTCTAGCTCTCAAGCCTCTCACCAGCGCCTCCTTCTCCAGGCATCTAAGCCCCCACGACGACCGTCACCATGGTCAACATCAAGTCCCTCGGCTCGTGGCTCGCGGCCGTCGTCGCCGCCCTCACGGTCGTGGACGCCTTGGTTCAACAGCAGACCTCGGCCTACGTCTCAGCCCAAGCCGAGACGGCCTACGACACGCCAACGATCGCTGCGGCTACAGCCTGGAGCTTCTCGCCCGTGACTTCGGTGCAAGCTCGTGTCCAGGGCAACCTCCCGGTCTGGGACGCCGACAAGAAGGTCTACATCGCGTCCTTCGGCAGCACGTTCGACCAAAAGTACCGCGCGGTGCTCGACACGGTCAACACGGCCGCAGTGGAGGGCGCGTTCAAGTACGTCCAGGCCGAGTGCATCAATACGGACGCTGTGATCAACTGCCAGCGCAAGAACAAGGTCAAGTACGTGGTCTTCTACAAGACGACGATTGCTCAACCGAGGGCCTCCATGTCGTTCTACCAAAACGACAAGACCGGTGTGGCTGCGCTTGAGCACTGCCCATTTGTCCCTATGGACGGTGGCCAGTGCACCCCCACGCTCGGTGTGCTCCCACAGACCTGCGACCAGTTCCTCGGCCTGAATCTGCAGCCCAAGCTCGGCTTCTGCGTTGGCGGCCAGCTCCAGGACAACACTCCACTGGCCCCGTACCCGAACAACTACTGGTTTTCGTACCCGAACAGCTGCGTGACCAAGGTTTGGAACGACAAGACCGACGCCTGCCGCCTTGACCAAGCTGGAGGTCTCTGCCCATTCGGGGTCCAGCCTGACGGCGTCACCTGCACCTTCAGCTACGAGATCCTCGGCTGGGTCAAGCTGGACGACGTCGTGGGCATCACCAGCATGATCAACCCTGCTACACAGGCACCTTACGTCGACTACGCCGAGTTCTGCAAGGCCGGCGGAGTCGAGTTCAACGCCACGGTCGTGGGCAGCACAGTGACGGTAAACCAGACGCTGCCGTTCTGGAAGGACCCAATCGACCCGAAGGCCAACAGTGCGCGCTCGCAGAAGCTCGTCGACGCCTACGCGAAGCTCGTGGCGAAAAACGCGACGACCGCGGATGGCGGCGTCATGAAGCCGCTGCCGACGATCACGAGCCTCGCGCGCACCAACCCGCCGTGCTACACGAACACCGTGCAGTGCGCGACGGCCAAGTTCGGCTGCCGCCGCGCGCTCTACTCGCAGATATGCCAGGTATGCACGTCCGCGAGCAGCCACAACGCCGACTGCGTCGCCAAGCCCAAGGGCTACGCGTTCCCACAGCTCTAAACCACAATCAGAAGCAACAACAACAGCAAGGAGGCTTGAGCCATCCGAATCATAACCCCAATTCATAATAATAAATGCGTGGCTGTTGCCTGGTCTCGCCAATCGACTCGCTGAGCTGGTCATACTGAGACTTTGAAAGCTTGACCCTATCTTCTGCGACTGTAGCATGAGCAGCAAGGACAGTCTCAGGTCGGAGCTCTTAAGGCTCATGAGAGCAATTGACAACAATTCGTGTCAACTGGGCGATATCAGAGACGTGACGATACTGGAATGCGAGCGAAAAACAGCTGGTGGTCAGGAATGGGCTGGGTCAAACTGCCCGCCACGTGCGACTTTGTCAATTGTGGCGCTTGCGTGGGTGAAAATAAGCCCGGCGTTCAGAGAAAGCGAGCCAAATCCAGTTGCTGGAAAGCAAAACACCGCGGCGGTGCATCGACGGATCGCCAAGCGCCAGACCTCTAGCTCTCTCTCTAGCTCTCTCTAGCTCTCTCTAGCTCTCTCTCTCTCTCAAGCTCTCTCTATGTGGTTTAACAGGTGGGTATAACTGGGAGTTTGGGTCTAACTGGGAGTTTGGTTTTACCCACAATGCAAGTTGCTGATTTATCAAGCTCGCAGCAACGCAAACTCAATGAAGATTAGCAACGGTAGACTGTTGATCACATGCAAAGTGTTCCATGCACTGTGCAATACAATGTAGCATCAAATGCTTCACTGGTGGTGCGAGTGCTCAACCTTATTCATGAGTGGTTGGCCGCCAGTGCCCTGTTTGACTCCGCAAAAGTCCAATTGCGGCAGTGCCCCGTTTGACCCATCAGTCAACTTGGTTGGATGGTCGTCCTTACTGTACAGTGTATGTCGACCCTGTTGCTCGTGTTGCCCCGGCTGTGGCCCATTTGCTCCGCACATTCGCTTGACCCAATACATCGGAGGTCCTTTCCTCGTCGTTAACGAAACATAAACTGCACAATCAATGTCCAAGTAAATCAGATTCAGATATGTTTTTTTCCGGTACGTGTCAAGTACTTGATATTTGTAAAGATGTACAGTTTATGTTTTTCAACTGGGAAGAGGAAAAGCCCATTCTATGCGCCGCGCCTCAGAGCCAGAGCCATCGCTACCTCGTCGTGGGATAATCTCCCAATCAGCCGGGTCACCTGCTTAATTGTTGAGCCTGCTGCCTGCTGGCAGCTGGCCTGTCATCCTCGCATCGATTGTGACCAAGAGCTCACTTGGCGACTTGTAGCCTTCCGCTGTCCGTATCAGTGTCGCGTCTTCCAAATCCCCCCACAGACACAGTCACAGGCACGATGGCACTCGCTTGGCTCGTAATGGCAACCCTCGCGGCCCAGTTCGCGACGACAGACGCGGTCTCGGCGGCCAAGTGGGAGTTTTCCCCCGTCACGAGCGTCCAAGTACGAGTCCAGGGCAACCTCCCGGTCTGGGACACTGAGCACAAGGCGTACGTTTCGAACTTCGGGAGCTCGTTCGACGCCAAGTACCTGGGCGTGACCGACACGGTCAACATGGCCGCAGTGGAAGGTGCGTTCAAGTACGTCCAGGCCGAGTGCATCAACAAGGACGTGGTGATCAACTGCACGCGCAAGAACGACATCAAGTACGTCGTCTTCTACCAAACGACGATCGTGCAGCCCAAGGCTGCAATGGCCTACTACCAGAACGACAAGACCGGCGCGGCCGCGCTTGAGCACTGTCCGTTCGTACCCATGGACGGCGGCCAGTGCACACCCACGAACGGCGTGCTGCCCAAGACCTGCAACCAGTACACGGGTGCCAAGAGCGAGCCCAAGCTCGGCTTCTGCGTTGGCGGCACGCTCCAGGACAACGCGTTACTCGCGCCATACCCGCACAACTACTGGTTCTCGTATCCCAACAGCTGCCCGACCAAGGTCTGGAACGACAAGACCGACAAGTGTCGGAAAGACCAGGCTGGCGGGCTCTGTCCATTTGGCGCTGAGCCCGATGGCGTCAAGTGCACGTTCAAGTACGAGATCCTCGGCTGGATCAAGCTCGATGACGTTGTGGGCATCACGAGCATGACCAACCCCAAGACTAAGAAGCCGTACGTTGACTACGCTGAGTTCTGCAACGCCGGCGGCGTCGAGTTCAGCGCCACGCTCGTGGGCTCACTCGTGAGCGTGCTTGACTCTCTGTCATTCTGGAAGAACCCGACGAGCCCGATCGCCAACACGGCTCGATCGCAGAAACTGGTTGACGCGTACGACAAGCTCGTCAAGTCCAATCCGCGGACCCCGGACGGTGGCGTGATGAAGAGGCTGCCGACCATCGCGAGCCTTACGAAGAACAACCCACCGTGCTACAAGAACAACGAGCAGTGCGCAAAGGCGCGCTACGGCTGCCGGCGCAACTACTACTCGCAGATCTGCGAGGTCTGCGGCTTCCTGGGCTTCGACTGCGACATCAAGTCACTGCTCTACAGATTCCCCAAGCTCATCAGCAGCAAGGGGGACGAGGACGAGGACGAGGACGAGGAGGACGAGGACTGAAGCACGACAAAAAGATCATACGTATTTGTTTTAGAGAATATCTGTGAGTGTGAAATGGAGAATAGTATACCCATCAAAACCTTGTTGGACCAACATATTGCTACCTATCATCCTCCGGAGTATCGGTAGCTTGAGTCAGCAGATCGCAAACATAGGGCCGATCACGATGTTCTCCCACCGCAGCGCCACGAGCAGGATCTCGAGCATCCACGCCGGCAGGTTGCGCGGCACCATCCCGCCAAAGTGGAAAAGACAGTGCTCGCCACGCTCTCCGACTTCGTCAAACAGTACCCTATCAGAAATCAGAGAACAGAGAGCATCAGAGGCTATCCATCAAACACCAACAAGTGATACAAAATAGACAAGGACGCACCAGGTCATCAGCGCCCGCCAGCGCTCTTCCACGCGCGGGGGCTCTGCCGCCTGGCTCGGGTCGCCACTATTCTCCTCAGACTCGTTCTGTTTGACCTCGCCGATGCGGCCGTCGTGCTCGAGCGACCGAAATAGGATTACATAGCCCGTCTCGATTCGGATACGCGTCGTGAGGAAGAGCGTTTTGTCAGCACAGCGGCCGTCTGCGCTGCGCACTACACGATACATGATGACGTTGTCTGCGTCCACCTGCTGGAGCACATGGACGTCCATGTCAATGGACTTTGCGTAGAAATCCCGCAGCCGCGGGGTCGAGTTGAGTTGCCAGCCGCACAGCGAGAGCTCGGCGGCAGTGCGGTCGTAGAAGAACTTCTTGAGCGAGAAGTCGAAGCGCTCGCCGTCGTCGAGCACGCGCCGCTCGTCGCGCCAGCCAAAGACGTTCGCGCCCGTGCTCTCGAATGGGTTGGACAGCAGGAACGCGCGCACTTCGGCGTAGCACGAGGCCGCGAGCTGCTGGCACTCAGCCACTGTGAACGGCGCGGTCACGACTGGTGGAGCTGGCGGCGGGCGCTTGCGAGTAGGTCTGGGTACGCTATTGGTATCAATAGCCTGCATATTACGAGTCCAGCAGTCAGTTCTGATACTTAAGTATCAAAACCTTACACGCGATACTGGTACCAACCTTCTCGGCCTCGAGCCAGAGGCCCAGCTGGCTCTGGAACTTGTTGTGCTCGCTCGCAGCGTCGGTCAAAGCCATGTTCTCGCGCCGCAGCTTCTCCTTGAGCTGCGTCAGCTGCGCATACGCGCTCGTGAGCTCTGCGGCCGGCGGTACTGTTGCTGGTACTACGAATGGCTCAGCAGCGGCAGTCGTCTCGTCACGCCATCGCTCTTCCTCACACCCGGGGCTGCTGTTGTAGCCACTAGCTGTAGCCTGTGGACTGCCGCGCGCGACGGCAGTGCTCTCGAGGTGCTGGTACTCGGCCTCGAGTTGCTGCACGCGCAGCTGGAGCTCCTGCACCGTGCTCTATAGAAAAGCGACAAACTGCGTCAGACACACGCACGACTCATAGAGAGAGACATAGAGAGCGAGAGAGAGAGAGAGAGAGAAAGACTGGTCGAGAGACGCACCTGCTGGCGGTAGTAGCTCTTCTTGACGTAGGCACGTTGGCGCGCGCGCTTCTCCTCAAGCGTAATGGGCCGGCGCGTGACCTTCGGCCCACGTGCCGCAGCCATATTGAGAGAATCGCGTTGTGTATGGGCGGGCTTATGTTGACTTGACTGTACCAGTCGGACCGGTACAGACGAGATAGTAGGCTCTATAAGAGACACTCGGGATGTGACACACCAGCTCTTATACACGACACTCTTGCGAGATGTTGAACACAAGTTGACACGCATGCTCTTATAGGCGACATCCGTGGTAGCTTTGCATTGGAGGCTGGTTAATCTAACGCGAGCTTGATACATGTATCCATCCGAGGCACTCAAACGACAGCACTTAACTGGATCTGAACCTAGCTACAGTACCTGTCACTGAACTTGAAAATGGGGTGAAAGCTGGAGGCTCAGGAGGAGAAGCTCTGCCGAATAATGGATCCAAGTCAGGCGCAATCGGCCGGTACAGTACCAAATAATCGCGCCTGACCATACGCACGCAAAAGACATCGATGGATTCCTCCACGGACGTCATTCAGTGACGTCTTCCTTGTAAACTGCACTCGAAGGACTTTCGAGTTCGAAGTCCACGTGCTCGTTTGCACAGAAGAAAGACGGGGTACACTTGGTGATTCACTGCAACACTTGGTATTCCCCACCGAAGGGCTTCCAACATCGAAGAGAATGGTGAAGAGTTCACCCTCAAAGCAATTAGAGAGCTCCAGATTTTCTATACGCCGTAAAGCTCAACAAGTGGCGTAGAGTAGGCTCGTGTGATTTGTTGCTTGCGTGCGGATAGCCTGAAGCAACGTGATGGATGCACGTTTGCGTGAAAAAGGTCTATTACTTCAGCCAGGATCTCCATTGCAAATGGGACTGCGATGACAACTCTTTCGCGTGACGCAAGTCACACTCTGCAAGTTCTGCAGTTGCTTTTGTTCGCAAGGGACTCTGGGCTCACTTGCGCGCCATTTGATTGTTTCTTGTGCGCAAGTTGTTGTTGCGGGAGCCAATCGCTTCTGCTTCGTCTGTCTGTCATGTTTGTTCTGTGGCTCGAAAGGACGCATCACTGAATGTATCCATTCCGCCCGCTCGCTGAACCGGCTTTATCCATTCAGTTCCCCTCGCATAGTGATGATATCAGTCTTTAGAGAGGTACATCTCGACCTGATCAAATATGTACCTCGACCATAAACGAAGTATAAGGGTAAACATGTTTTAAAGAAGATAAGATGAGCAACATCCGGGACGAGGCTGAAGTTGCACACGAACAATCCTTTCTTGCGCTGGTCATCTCTTCACTGGGCTCAGCAGGTGATCCATCGAAGAACAACAACAACCGCAAACAGCTTGCGCAGCTGCCAGCGCAAGTTGCCTCTTGACCAAGAGAGAGGCAAAACACACACAGCTGGTGAGATCCCTGTTTGTTGTGCCCGCAAGCGAAACGCCCACTTGCTTGTTTGTTGATGTCGCATTCCAGCCGTTGCACTTACTTGTTCAGTCTCACAATTCCCAGCTCAGCGCTGGACCTTGCTTGCCTTCGGCTCTGCTGCCTCGTTCCTCTGCGACGTTCCGTCCGCCTGGCCGTGCGTGTGTATCGGTTGCCAAACAAGCCCAACAAGCGCAAGGCGATCGATCCCTCGTGCATTTCGCCCGTCCAATCCGACATATCATCATTTGGATCATCTTGCTCACCAGCTTGCGGACCGCGTGTGTGCAAGGCAACAAGCAAGTAAGCAAGTCAACAATCCCACAAGCGAGCGATCGCTCAAGAGCCACTCCAGTCGCCTATCCCAGCACACCAGCTCCCGCCGAGACAGACAACAGCAACAACTCATTTCGGAATTCGCCAGCACGTCGCCAACTCACCTCGACCAGCTGAAACAACAACAAAACCCAACACACACAAGCATGAAGACTTGCGCGACAACTCGCGTGCTTGCGCTTGCACTCACAACACTGCTGCTTGCGGCGCAGCCGCAACTTGCGCTTGCGACCTGCAAGTCGGGCTTCGACGAACCTAGTGGCAGCATCGGTCAGGACGCGAGTCTCAACGGCAGCTACTCGCATGGCTCGGCAGCGTACGTCTCGCCCTCGTCGTCATCGGGCAGCCGGTCCCTGGACACCACCGGCAGCGCTGCTGCGAGCACTGGGACCGTGGGCCAGAGCTCGTGGAAGTTCAAGCCCGTCACGTCCATCCAAGTACGAGTCCAGGGCAATCTCCCAGCCTGGGACGCCGAGCACAAGGCGTACGTTTCGAACTTCGGGAACTCGTTTGAGGCCAAGTACCTGGGCGTGACCGACACGGTCAACATGGCCGCAGTGGAAGGTGCGTTCAAGTATGTCCAGGCCGAGTGCATCAACGCGAGTGCAGTCATCAACTGCACGCGCAAGAACAACATCAAGTACATTGCGTTCTACGAGACGACAATCGTGCAGCCCGAGGCTGCCATGGCCTACTATCAGAACGACAAGACTGGCGCGGCCGCGGCGGAGCACTGCCCCTTTGTCGCCATGGACGGCGGCCAGTGCACACCGACGAACGGCGTGCTGCCCAAGACCTGCGACCAGTACACGGGCGTGAACGCCCAGCCCAAGCTCGGCTTCTGCGTTGGCGGCACGCTCCAAGACAACGACATCCTCGCGCCATACCCGAGCAACTACTGGTTCTCGTACCCGAACAGCTGTCCTCGCCAGGTCTGGGCCGGCAAGACCGACGCCTGTCGAGCTGAACAAGCCGGCGGCCTGTGTCCGTTCGGCGTTCAGCCCGATGGCGTCAAATGCACTTTCTCGTACAAGATCCTAGGTTACATTAGCCTTGACGACGTCGTGGGCATCACAAGCATGGTCAACCCAACGACGAAGGCCAACTACAAGGACTACGCCGAGTTCTGCAACGCCGGCGGTGTCGAGTACGATGTCCAGCTGCTGGGCCTGGGGCTTAACCTGGGATTCGACCTGCTGCTCAAGCAGTCCATCCCGTTCTGGAGTGACCCAGCGAGCCGCCTGCGCAACGCCGAGCGCGTGCAGTCGCTCGTCGACAGCTACAACGCGCTCGTCAAGTCCAGCCCAACGACCGCGGACGGCGGCGTCATGGAACCGCTGCCGTCCGTCGCGAACCTCACAAAGAAGAACCCAAAGTGCTACGAGAACGACCCGACCTGCGCGAATGCCGTCTTCGGCTGCCGCCGCGCGCTCTACTCGCAGATCTGCACCGTGTGCACGCTGCCGGCGAGCGACTGCGTGGTCAAGCCCAAGGGCTACAAGTTCCATCAGCTCTGAGCGTAGACAGCTAGCTTTGCTTTATCCCTTGAATCAATAACAGTATCTAGGTAGACCTGGAGAGGGTCATCTACTCTTGGTAATAGATGTGATCTACTTCTTGATGATAGATGTGATCTACTCCTTGATGATAGACGTACTCCTTAGAGAGGAGAGAGACCTCTACGATTCAGTTGATGGTGACCGAGTTCACGAGCCACAGCTGGAAGATTTAGTTATCCGGAAGAGTCATTATTTTGAGGTACCCTCTATTTAGAGATAGGCGGGGTTTTCGTTGCCAATCCCTCTTTAAAGTGACTACCCTGGGTGTTGTTCTCCCTCATTTGCTGAGATGGTGCTGCCAAAGTACCAGCAGCCGCAGCGCAAGGCCTGCGTCGGCGGCGGCCTCGCGCTGCTCCTGCTGCTTCTGGTGCGTCCTGCTAAGTGTTGCACACGTACACGTGTGTATATGTCGCTTCTGACTTGTGTTACGTTGGTTTGTGTTGCTTGTGTTGTTTGCTCGTTTGCGTAGCTCCTGGGCCTGGGCCAGTTTGCGCTCGTGCTGCTCCTGCTGCTGCTGCCAGTCGTCGTGTTCTTCGCGTGGGTGTACAAGCAGCAGCAGCACCATGGCGTCACGTACGTTCTCTCTCTCTCTCTCTCTCTTGTATTCCTCTCATCCGCAGTACAACCAAGTGTTTGCTTGTTTTGCTCACCACCACACGTTTGCTTGCTTGTTTATATGTCTACTTGTTACGCAACCCAACAGCGACGAGGAGATCAAGCAGATCGTGCTCTGCTTCGTCGCGGGCATATTTCCGTCGTCCGTGCTCGCGCTCGCCGCGCAGTCGCTGCTCGTGCCACTCTGGGCGCTGCTCTGCTTCTACGACCAGCGCGCGTCGCTCGACAAGCAGCTGCGCAAGTTCCTCGACACGAGCGGCAGCGCCAACAGCTCTGCTGAGCTCCTCGCGGACAGCTCAGCATCCACCTCGGGTGGATCTCTCGGCAGCGGTGCCCCGCCGCACGCCTCGCGCCTAGCCGACTTGCTGACGCAGCTGGACGTCGACAAGACCTTTGGCTATTACGTATTCCTTTTCGCGCTCGCGTTCTGCGTCGCCGCGCTGGTCGAGGAGTCGCTCAAACTCTGGATCGTGCAAGGCGCGTGCTGCTGCTCCAAGCTCTCGGCGCGGCTCTGGTCATCGTCTTCTTCTTCGTCGGCATCCAAGCCTGGGTCCGTGAGACCCAGCAAGCGTGGCTGGTTGTGCCATCCAAGTCGGCTGCTCTTCCAGCACCAGCGGCACTCGAGCCACTCGTTCGTGGTGTTTATGTCCGTCGTCGCCGGTGCGCTTGGGTTCTCGTTCTTTGAGAACATGGGCTACGCGTTCGCGATGCCCGAGTTTGGCGACCGCGTGCTCACGGCCGTGCTGCGTGGTCTGCTGAGCTCGTCGCTGCACTGCATCTGCGGCGGGATCACAGGCGTGCGGCTCGCTGAGCGACTCCAGCTGCGGCGCTCGACCAACAGCAGTGGTTCGGGCGAGAAGCTCTCGGCCTCGGACGATCTGGCCAAGTGGCGAACCAAGCTGACCATCTTGTCGCCAGCGATCCTGGTGCACGGCGCGTATGACTTCCAGGTCTTCCTCGTGGCTTCGCTCGTCACAGAGGAGATGGTAAGCGGCCACCCGATCGCCTATGGGCTCGTGGTGCCAACGGTTGGGACGATCGGCATCTTGGCAGGCGCGTTTTGGTACCTCAGACGCATCCTGCACGCCATGGAGCAGCAGATGAACGCCGGCAGGTACATCCAAGTGGCGGTGGATCTTGAGTCCGGACGGCGCGTCGGCTTTGGCGACGACGACAGCGATCTCGACGACGACGATGGCGAGGACTTTGGCGGCGGATGGGATCAGGACCGCAATAACGGCGCTGCACGGAAGTCCAGATCCGTGTTCAACGTTTAAAGCAAGAGAGCCTGAAGGTAAAAACAAAAATGTGGACTGACCTATTAGTTTATGATCGAGTCATTTATCAGTCTCGTGAGGGTTGCTCCTGGGCTAGTGAACCTCCCACGGACGATTCGAGCAGTCGACCAGTTTCGAGACCTCCAGTTATGAAAGAACGACCTCTCGAGATCAGCAATCTCTGAGCTCACGATGAAAACGTCGTGTTTATGGTGGTGCTTCATGTGAGACTAGGCGTTGGACAGTCTTCCACAAGCAAACAAAAATGCGACAAGAGGCTGCCTTTCGCGGCACTGATTGGTGCAAAAGCGAGGCTTCTCTCTCTCATGTGACAGTTGAAGGATTCTTTGTGTGCTTGTTGTATTCCTGGCGACCGGCTCGGATCAGGAGAAACAGGATCGCACGAGCTATTCTCGCACACAGTTAGTCAGACAAGAATACAACTTCGGAGGCTTGGTGGCTGCCTGTCAGATACGCCCGCCCGTCTTGCTGCAGGCCTACCTGCTAAGCTCATTCGCAAAGTTGCTCCGCCCCAGCCACAAGTCTTCCTTCATTCCTTTTCTACGAGCCCAGCTACAATGCAGTTCGAGCCGCCGACCAAGCCAGCCGACGTGAGCGTGGCCATGGGCGACAGCAGCGACTCGACGGCCGGCACGGACCAGAACGGCCTCGTCACGGGCCGCTGGAAAACCGGTCTCTTCGGCTTCATGGACTCCCTGGTGCCCAACGGTACGCCTCTCCTCATAACCAACTCACTCTCTGGCTCACTACATCTCTCTAACAATGCGAATACGTAATGCACCAGGCGTCATGTCGTGCTGCTGCACGGGCCTCGTGGTGGCCCAGGTCGCCTCACGCATCGGGCTTCTCAAGTTCAATCACGTCGTCGGCGCCTTCGCGGGTTTGTACTTCGTGGCATTCCTCGCGGCCGTAGCCGACAGCGACTTCTTCGAGGTGCTCACATGGCTGGGCGCAATCGCGGCGCTCGCCTTCTGTGCACGTCTGCGCTGGCGCATCCGCACGCTCTTCTCGATCCCAGGCTCGCCTCTGGAGGACGTGGCGCTCTCGGCCTGCTGCGGCTGCTGCTCAGTCGCGCAGATGGCGTCGCACGTCGAGTCGTACGAGCCAGGCGTGTTTGCGTTCGCGCCGCGCGCGACGCTCGAGGGTTACTCGGCCACCTAGAGCTGGTGGCAATCGTGAGAACGGCTCATATGAGGCCACTGCATATTTACTTTATGATGCATTCAGGCTTGACGAAGAAGCAAACACTCAACTAATACATGGACCTCTTCTATGACTGCGGACATGATTGATCGGGTGGCACAAGCACACCACTGAGCGACACACTACAATGGCATGCAAACATATAATCCATAAGCATTTGCTCAAGTCCAGTTGGCATCATGGGGACGTGGCCTGTGTCGCCATGCAACTCGAGAAAGCGCCACAATATGTGCGCATGTGCTTCCGTTGTCTGTGCGATCGATCATTCAGTAGCGTGATGTAGCGGAGAGTAGCGAGCGCGGGTCTTGTGAACCCATGCTGTGTGGTGCTTGTTGCAGTACGACACATTAGATAATGTCTCCGTTCAAGTACGCGTGAAATTTGCACCCAGAAGGGTTGAACAACTGCTGAACGAGGGGAAATGGAAGACCTCCGCCAATGTTGGTTCGAGAGAGAGTGACCCCATGGCTTTGCTTCCACGCATCTGGGCCAACACCTGGTCCAGTTCTGCATCGCATGCACGCTCGTCCAAATACCAAGAGCAGTTACTCCCATCGTAAGTCATTTGACCCAACAGAGTTCTAGTGGACTGAGTTCCTTCCTAGCTTCGTGTGAATGCAGTGCCTATGCAACTATACAATGCCGGGACCCAAACACAGTCACCAGCAGATGTACCCATCGAGTTTGACCAGTGGACGCGTCCAGCCCTTCACTCACACTGGCAGCTGAAGTGGCTGGCATGCAAAGACAAGGCAAGAGGACACATGTGGATGTCCAAAGGCGTTCTGGTCGGCGACACGCAAGCGATTTCGTTTCCGCAAATGGCGAATAACCCGTTGAAGTACGAAAATCGAAAGAAATCCATCCGATTAAGTACGATTATCTTGAAACGTCACATACTGAAGATGAAGAAGAGAGCACCCTCGGTTTTACGAACTGTCACTAATTTTCTATCAGCAACTACACGTGAGTTACCAACTAGTCCCTCATTTGTATGACATGCAAATCATGGTCAGAATGATGGTCACTGTTTCAAATGGACACATTTCGGGGGAGCATTACGACTGGTGAGATGATCATCACCTGCTGAGTCCTCATGCTGATAGATAGCTTTTCCAGACGACTGTCTTTGCTGTGTGGTTATCTAATACTACTATAGTATGCTTGCAAGAGAGTTGCAGCTATGCAGCACTGGCGTCTGTGGTCCATGCTGACCTTGGGATCCCATGCGAGAGTTAATGCGATACAGGACTGGACCAGATAGAGAGGGGTGGGGGCAGATGCGTGCCGACAGCTGGATGCAAAACTCTGGAAGATCTTCTGCAAGCAAGGGACAGCGTATCCCTTCTCACATGTCGCCATCCAAACATGCAAGCCGTCCAATCAAGAGCCGCACCTCAGCAAAGTATCAGTCTTCCATTCGCAAGGCTTGCGCTCTTGCCGTGAGAGCTTATTGCTTTTGAATTCTGCGCCTCTCCCCCATTCAGTCACCAGCAGATGTACACATTGAGTTTGACCAGCCGAGGCTCTTGGCCCTTCACCCACACCGGCGACTAAAGTGGCATGCAAAGAAACAGACGGGCCTCTCTCTCACCGCTTAGAATCAAAAAGCTCTAGACACATGTGGATGCCCAAAGAAGTTCTGGTCGGCGCGAACGACTTTTTTTTGTTCTCTCAACTGCAAACAAACTATTATAGAGGTATAGAGTAATGACGTGCCTTCTGGTCCGAGTATCCAATTACCCCTCCAAATAGAAGCCTCAGTCTTGACCGACCCTGTTCCGATGCGGTGGTGGTGAGCGCTAGTCAAACTGCAATTTACATCGTAAGTCGCAGTTTAACTAGCCAGCTCAAGCACCACGCCACAAGTCCTACCCAGATGATATCTTGCAAAGACAGCGACCGCCTGGTACTTTCTTGCTTTCCATCGGCGCTTGGTTCCCCATGATTTGTTACTCACTATATTCAATGGTTATTTTCTGTATCTACTCCTAGCCGTTCAAATCGACCATGGACCACCAACAGAACGAACTTGCAACCCACGACACACTGACTGACAAGTTCTACTCTCAGCTGAAGATCCCAGGGATTTCCGCGAGACAGGCTGAAATCGAAATCGCAGACCAAGTCAAAGAGGCAAGAGAGCTCGCCACAGAGGACGACTGTGTGCACGTCCTGTTCGACTCTGTAGACTGCAAAGTCGCTCGTTCTCAAGCCATCACAGTCTCGGTCTTAATCTGCATTCAGCCACTCATCAGCAAAGCAGCACCACCAGCAGACAAATGGACCGCCAAATTTGAGCAATGCAAGATGAGGACCGCCAAATTTGAGCAATCCAAGATGAGGACCGCCAAATTTGAGCAATGCAAGATGAAAGCCTTTAACTGCACGAACGACCGGCACGCATACGACCACAAGACGTTCGAACAAGACTTGTTCAAGTACGTCGTGCACGTGGTGTCGTCTCGCCAAGCTGAGTCCATTCTACGGAACCCAGTTCTAGACGAGATGGAGCTGGAAATGGTCGCTGATGAGCAGTTCCTACAGGAAGCCACTGAAATAATCAAGTGTTGGCACGAGAGTGCAATGAAAGAGGCAGCAACACAAGACTCGCCGGCGTTCGTCGAACAAGTACCAGAGGGGTACAACACTGGCCACGTTACAATCGCCACCAGACGCAGTGCGACAACACAGATCTCGGTCTCTGATGTCTGTCACGTCCTTTGGTGCCACAAAGTCGTGCCGAACCGCATATCGTTTGAACCGCTCTCGAACAAGATTGGCGTCTGGACTTTCAATTTCGCGCTGCCCAGCGAGGTGATCGGCAAACAGCAAGACAGTCGGGATTTCGTGAAAGCGATCGCCGTGGATGCCAAGCTCATCGCTGTATTCCCTCTCGGGAACCTGCCAGATCAACTCACGAGCAAGAACACATTCACGTTCCGAGAACAAGTGCTCATCTTCGCCTTCATGAAGATCGTGCACCCACTCGCCCTCAAGCTTCTCGTCCGCCAAGATACATTCATCGATGGCAAACTACCCACTCCAACCAAACACTTGGAAATCCTCGATGACATCGGCGATTCACAGTTGCTCGAAAGTATCTTCATGTACCCAGTTCTTGCAAAGGAGATTCTTCTCAAGCTCCAGACTTCGACTGCTGCAAGTAACGGAGGCGCGCTGACGATCAAATTGGTGCGCGAGGACTTTGGAGCAATGTTGATGAAAGACGAACACGCTCCCTGCACAGTCTTCGCTGTCATGAACGAGCTGCTCGAAAACGTCGAAGAGATTAACATCTTCAAGAAGAGCATGTCTGCGCTAGTGATACGCCTACGTTGCGGCCTCGTCATCATGGTCGGCGCCAACTTCTTCGGATTCGTCGTGCTGCCTATGAAGACCTCTGCTAACGAGGAGACTGCTCAAGCTCAAGTTCCTGATCCGTCCGCTGGCCGGAAGCTTCGAGGCTCGATTCAGTTTCCCCTCGCAGAGGCTCCGCAACAGTGGCTCAGCCGCGCATCGCCTTCAGAAGGGAAGTTCGAGGCGGCCATCTTCCTCAACAACTTAGACAATCAAGAACAAGCTGTTCTCGCGTTCCGTCACTTTGTCGATGAAGTATTGAATGGGTCGAAGTTCATATCGGAAGACTTTGCTCTCTGCACTCCACCGACGCCCAAAAAGAATTCGTTATTGGATGCAGTGTACTCGGACGCGAAGCTGCGCAACTACTTGCACGCGAAGGCACTCACCCCACCAGTTCTGGTCACCACGTTCCTCGAGCTCTTTGAAGAGGAGTGGGCCAAGAAAATCGGGGAGCAACTGATCACGCTGCCTGTCGATCCAGTCGCGCGAGAGAAGATTACCGGCCTGAGCTACATCCGAGCGTCCGAGCGAGAACTCAAGAATCCGCAAGTCATGTTCCGAGTTGAAGCTGACGTGTCGAACACATGGAAGAAGCTAGACACACGAGCGAAGGAGTTGAAGGCGCTTCCTGGTGTGGAATACATCTTGTGCGCGCGTTTTACGCCGAGGCTCGAAAAATTCGAGTACAAGCTGCATTCGGGGGGTCCTGGCGACGCTGTTGATCAAGCTCTAACCGAAACCGGGGGGAAGAAGTGCGCAGCGCCATCCTGCATCAAATTCAAAGCGAAGCGGCTGGGACTCAAGTCTGGGGAAGATGAGCTGACTCTCGACTTGGGCGTAATCAAGGGGGAGCTCATGAAGCGCATGGACCAATGTGCGTAGGTTGCGACGATGGATACACAACTGGATCAGCAAGTGCGGCTCGACATGGCATCTTAAATTCAACTGACATACCTATTAAATAGATAATTCACATGTAATAATCAAGCTTTGTTCAGCTGCGGAGGATGTGAGTCGAGAGGATCAGATTCACAACCTCGAGCGGTATAAATACCTCCCACGTTTCTTGTAAATATATATATGCTCAACGCTTTCCATCTTGCTCAGCTTCACCAAGCCCCGCATTATGCTCTGGAGGAACACGAGAGGTTGTTTAGCATGCGTAACTCGTCACAGCGCGGGTCGATGCGCTCACTTCGCGCCTCGGAGGATCTCCACGCGTACCTGAACGACCAGTCTCGCGTGAGTTTTCAATCATACTTGCGATTTCTATACTGCTGCCTGATACGTGAACTGAGCTCTTCAGCGCCACTGCTGTGCGTTTTGTGCCGCCACTCAGGAATGCGAGGACCAGATCGACGAGCTCCATGAAAGAGTCAGAGACCGCAAGCGCTTCTCAGGAACTGTGCCGTTGTCATCGTCTTCACTGCCATCTTCTCGCTCGCCTACTTTGAAAAAGAAGGCAACCACTTTCCAGCACTTTGCATCAGACAGCGACGAGTATCATCACGACCACCACTCATCCTCATCCTCCAGCCCACGGATCAAGCCATTCATGAGTCAGAGCTTCTTGTCCTCCCGTGGGATCCTCAAGTCCTCCACCTCACCATCTGAGCGGCCACAACCAATTTCCCAAAAACATCAGCGAGGCATTCTCAAGAAATCCCCATCGAAGCCCAACGAATCGCCCGAGCAATGGTTTCAGCGCATCATGAGACTCAAGAAGCTCTCGCCTCTTGACCTCTGCGACTTGTTCTCGTACGGCGACACGCGAAAGCACCCACGCGTGCCGCTGAGTCACGTTTGCGAAGTGCTTTTCGATCTCGACCCCGAGGCTCTGAGCAGCAAATACGACCCCGTGACCCCCGAGATGGAGGCATTTCTCTACCAATTCTCCTTTGAGAGCTCTGGTGAGAGTCCAGACGGTGCTGAAGCCATCCTGGTGGACGTGAAAGACGCGCTGAGGTCGCTCAACATTTGGCAGTCGGGCGTCACGTCGCCTAAGAAGCCCAAGTCTCCCGACAATGGTCCAATGGAGAGCGAGATGTCGCCAACAAAGTCGATTATGCTGGAAGCCAAGAACAGGAAGCTCCAGAGTATGATCTCAAGTCTCCAGGACGCAAATCTGCGGCTCAGCATGCAACTTGACGATGCCTCCTCCCAGTCGACAAAGTCCAAGTCGACGAAACAAAATTCCAACAAATCTCGACCATTTTCGACATCCGTGTCGATCAACTCAGCTTCGTGGCTCTCCACCAGCGATCTTGGGGATTTAAATACTTTGTCACAGTCGAAGCTTACACTGAAGAACGCCGTTGCGAGCCACCACGAAGACGACTTGGTCAGGATCGCGAACCAGCTGCAGTAGTAAGTCTCGAGCTCTATTTACCTTCTCTAAGATGGGTCTGAAAGTTACTCTAATATGATATTTGGTATGTAGCACGGGCGTGAAGCAGCTTGAAGAGCTCCTCATCACTAGCGACAAGCCTCAGTCGTTACCTACAGCCTCCCTCCCAGCCCCCAGCAGCGGCTTTGTGAGCCTCAAGCAGCTTCGATGGCTCCTATCTGAGCATTTCGAGGTCGCGATCACCGAGACGCAGCTCATGGAGAGCTGTCTGGGCATGAACTTCAATGCTCAGGCGCAATTAGATTACAACGAACTCATTCACGTGATGCTCGACATCCTCATCTACGCGATTTCGACCCCGTCGACGTCCAAGAGACAGCAGCTCGTCGACAAGATCAAGCAGTACATGGACAGCGGCTTCCCACACTCAACCAAGGACAGCAAGCTCACGAATTACCATCATCACCAGATGCTCACGAAGCTGTGTGAGAAATACGACCTCGAATGCGACCAGTGGATTTCCATCTCTGAGATGATGCGTGTCTTCTACAAAGACCTCGTGAGCCACCACGCGCTGAACCTGGCGTTCCCACTCTCGCAACAGGACGCCCTGATCGTTTTCCAGCCGTTCGTCAAGGCTAATAGCGACCAGCAGACTCGAAAGAGTAGTACGACCAACTTCCTGAGCTATCCAGCGTTCCTTCAGGCCCTGTTTGCAAATCTAGGCGACGAGAAGAATGTTGCTAAAGTAGATGCAGAGGCTGTGACGAAAGCTCTGGACTGGGGTTTCTGGACGAACCTTCGCCAGGCGCTTTGCAGCGGAAACTTGGCGCTTGAGCCAAAGATCCACGCGCAACTGTGCAAGATCTTCAAGAAAGTCGACTTGAGTCGTCAATTTCTCATCTCACAGCGCAACTTCAACCGGATCCTGGACCAGCATCTGAGTTCGAGCGACCTGGCGATTCTCACGACGGTGTTAACTCAGCCCAGCGAGATGAAGCGCTCTGACGAATCGAGAGGCCAACAGGCCACACCTCCAGGACCAGTATCAAGCCTTCGCTTCGACGTTTTCATGAAGTTGGTCTTTGGTGCCCCCGCTGTGCAGGATCTTAAGTTCCTGAACCAGACTATTGTCTCGAAATTGGCTGAAAATGAGACTTCGATCCGGAAAAACGTCGTGGACGCGATGAAAATACACGGCGGTGGGCTCGAAACCAATATCCGGACTCTCGCTAAGCTCTTAATTCACTCGGAAGACAACGAGAGCTGCTCACAGCTGACTCTAGCTGAGCTCCTGTTTCTCTTTGCGCACCTGGACAGCGACCACGAAGGCGTAATTGAACTCAAAACGCTCTGGGGATTCCTGAAAAGCGAATGCTGGGCTACGAAACACGAGGACTGCAAGGCCAGAGGTGATAAGAACGCGAGTATCAGTCGTGATCAGATGTCTGGTGAGGCTGCCGCCCTACTCCAGAGGACCAAAAAGGCGCTGAGTCGATGCCTGGAGGTCTACAACCTCGAGCGTGCACTTTCGAACTACCAGCACACAGACTACCAAGGCGGGCTTTCTCCGGACCAGCTGCTCAAAGAGCTCTTCAAGATGCTCACTCAGCTTGGTCGTGATTCGGATGACGATGACGAGTTGGACGTGGCTAGTCTCCAACAACTGCTCTCGCATATCGCGATCCAGGTGAATAGCGCTGACCCGGAGCTCTTTCGTATGGGGAGACTGAAGCTCAAGATCCCCATTGACGCGTTCTTTGAGGCGCTTTTCGACTGGGACGCGATGGCGAAAGCCATGCGACTGCCACAAAACCTTGTAGAGGTGAAGAAGACCTTCAAGCTCTTTGATTGGAGCAAGGACGGTAGCATCTCAGCCCTGGAGTGGAACAAGGCCTGGCGCCAGATCTGTGACCCAGGAGCTACGATGACGGGCAATAGGAGGAACGAGATGGCCGAGTGGGAGATACGAGTGCTTCAGAGGCGTTTTTCAGCGTCGCTCTCAAAGTCCCGGACCACGGGTGGCGAAGCCTCGATCGACTATGCCAGGGTGTTGGTGCATCTCATGGATTCGCAACACCAGCAGACGCGAGAGAGGCTCAAGAGCCTTGTGATGCACCATTTCCAGCATAAAGGTGCAGAGCTGGCGATCACAAAGACTGCGAATGCGAGAAATCTGACGCTTCAGCAGGTCGACAGGCTCTTTCGACGCATCGATGGAGACGACAAGGGCCACTTCAACCTTCGAGACTTCCAGAATTACCTCTCAACGCAGCTTGATAATGACGACGAAAGTGGGGACGCAGCGCTGGTGCAAAATGTGAACGTCCTGGGTTTTGTACTGGGCGAGATCGCTGATTTCGGCCACCAGAAGAACCGACCTGAGTCCAGGTGTAAAGAAGATATCACCGACCTCCAGCGAGTGCGAGCGACGACTGTGACGCGCGAGTGTTTCCAGACGTTCATGCAGAGCCTCCTGGACGATTTTCAACCTTCGTCATCAATGAGGTCGTCTTCAAGACGCTCTGGTCGTGAAGCCGACGCTGAGAATGCAAGACGCTTGCCTCGCAGCAGATCAAAACTACAGGCTCTCACCAGTCTACGGGCATTGGAGCTCGCAATTCTCGACATCTGCAGCGACGTCGCGAGCGAAAACGGTCGAAAGATCCTTCCAACACGCGCGTTCCGGTACTTCTCTCAGGGTTTCCTCATCGACGATCGATCTCGGTCCAGGTCTCCGAGATCCAGGTCCAGGTCCAGATCGAGATCCCCCCAGAAGAGTACAGTGACCATCTCTCAGCATTCACCGACTCGGAAATCCCGAACCTCAATCTCGAATTCCATGACCTTGCGCTCGCAGCACCACCAGGTCGAGGCCATGGTACTCGATCCGATCACCCCACCTATGCTCAAGCGCGTGCTTCTGGAGGACTACAACCTCCAGGTAGCAACGCACATTGTCTCCCAGTTCTTCCTCCATGTTGGCTCGCCCTCGAACCAATTTCTCGAACTCCTGCCGTTCGCCAAGTGGGTCGCGCCCATATCTCTAGACATGGAGCTCAAGGTGCGCGATATCGTGAAGAAAATGGTCGTGCGCGCGAAAGGCGGCGGCGGACATGTGGATCTAGACCGGTTCCTGGGCCAACTGCACCGGAAACTGCTCGACTCGCCACCGTACGCCGCCGGCTATCAGTATGGCGACGAGGTTCTGGACGACGACGAAGAGCTCCGGTTCGTGACGCCGTCGTTGCTGCGGATCAAGCTCAACCAGCTGGGCATCCTACTCACGCGCGTCGACATGGAGACGCTGCTGAGGCACCTGGGCATGGAAGAGGACGTGGAGATCGACTTTGCGCTCTTCCTGCAGCGGATCGTCGAGCTCAGCGCCAATCTCACGCCATCCTAGACACTAACACGATTCTATATCAATCATACCAGCCGTGGCAAAACCTCTTGGCTAGGTTGTCTATATAAAATGGTTGGGTTAGTTTTGCTGATAAAGCAACAGATGAGACTGGACTACGAAATCTGCTTGCTGCTGGCCTTTTTGGCCTCTTTCAGCGGCTGCTTGACTGTCACGGGCAAGTACGACGGCATCTTGCCTTTGGCCTGGAGCGCCTCGGGGCGGATGATGCCCGACTCGTGGTCGAAGCGCTTGTACTCACCATCGCTATCATACACATCACACACAATGGTTAGTGAGCCATCCATCTAGCACAATTAATCGTAAAATAACGTACTAGAAGCAGAAGGCGACGAACGTGACCATGACCAAGAAGACCATGATCCACTCGGGCGTGGCGTAGAAGTACTTGGACGGCACGTGGCCTGTAGCGTCCGTGTGCGTACGGCGCACGATGCTGAGTCCCGGCACGAGCAGCGCCGATAAAAAGTTCCCACAGAGCTGTTGCAAGGCAGCGACCGTGGCCTCGCTCGTCGGGAACGCGCACTCGACACCCAGCTCGAGCACTATCGGTTGCAGTGGGCCCAGGAACGCGCCCAGCAGCAGCAGACTCGCGAACGTGAACAGCACGCTCGTGCTGATTGTAAGCTTGAAGATCGCGAGTGATGCCGCCGTGAGCAGCAAACAGACCTGCATGGCCTGCTTGTGGTTGCGCTTGCGGTCCACGTACCGGCTGATGATCTGGCCGCCGATGAGCGAGCTCACGATGAATGCCGCACCGATGAGCCCGACCTGGGGTTTGCTGAACCCGTCCGTGCTCAGGAACTTGCCCAGGAGCGCCGACATGGCGTTCACGACGCACTCAGCGACCGAGAACGACAGCACCGTGTTCCAGAAGCCGCGGTGCAGGAACGCGTTGCCCCACTGCTTCCAGTCGTACTCGTCTTGCAGGTGCACGTCCGAGACGATTGACTCGGTCTCGAATCTGTTGGCTGACGAGCCTGAGGACGGGAAGGACCGGAAGCAGGCGTAGGCGGCGGCCCAGCTCAGCGTCGCGACAAACGCGATGTAGAGGTTCCAGTCGGCGATATCGCGCTCGTGGTGCACGAAGAAGGGCGCCGTGAGGTACACGACGGCCGTGCCCATGGCGTTAGCGTTCACGGCGATGCTCGTGGACGTGGCGCGCAGCGACGGGGGGAACCAATTTGCCGAGAGCACCGGTGGCGAGTTGACCATGAAGGGCATCGCGACGGACGCGACGATCTGGCCCAGCAGCGTCAGCTGCGCCTCAGTGGCCAGGTCAGCCGAGAAGGTCGCGAAGTACCGGATAAACGCGCCCAGCGCCTGCAAGAAACCGCCGAGCAGCACGCCGTAGCGCAGCCCTTTCTTGTCCATGAGCCATGAGCCGACGAACGAGCACGGGATGTACGAGACGAAGTAGACCGTGATGAGCTCGGTTGAGTGGATCTAGTGGTGGTTCATACAGAAAGAGCGCGCGCGTGTTAGTGCGTGTAGTGTATCCATACTAAGGAGCATCTATATGAAAGCGTACGTGCTGAGCCCAGCGGGCCTCGGCGATGCTCGCGATGGGCGCGTATGAGTAGCAGATGCCCTGGTTGATGCCCGAGAGCAGCGACAGGAGCGCTACCATGAGCCACTTGCGCTGTGAGGACGCCTGCGAATCCACTGGCCACGGCTTGCTGTGCTTGGGCGTCGGCTCGCCCAGGAACGTGCCGTAATCTGACGCATTGAGAGGCAGGTTTTTATAAGAACACACACACACACACCACAGCATGCGACTCGTACAAAGACACATATACACAAGCGAACGCACCGCCATCGTCGTCCATAGTGCTGCTAATAGAGAGAAGATGAGCGAGCTGCTCGTGGACTGGAGAGCTCCTCGTGGGAACGAGTGAGTAGTCGTTTCATCCATCAGCAGAGGGGTACACTCTTCTTTGGCTGCACTTTTTCAAGCTGGCGTGTTCTTTTGCTCTTTTATTCGGGAAGTGGCGTATTATGTGTATCTTTCGGAAGCTGATGGAGTAGAGAAAGAGGTCGGAATGGCTGGGGTTTTTTGGTATTTATTTATTTTCGCTGCGATGGCGACAGCTTCATGGCGTCAACACTTTGTTGTTGTTGTGTAGAGTAGTCAAGCTTTCATAGCCACGAGCTGGACAGCTCGAGGACGTCTGTATTTGAATGTGCTGGACATCTCAGTGGTGGATGGCCATTCATTTGTGAATGTGCTGTATCCTCAACAATGTCCAAAGTGGCGCGAAAAAACAAGCGCGTGAAAAATTAGATGGCGTAAGTATGTGACAGCCACGAAAGATTCCAAGTGAACCAAAAGTCGCACTCTAAAAGAATCCCTTCCTAAACTAATACCAATCAATTAACATTCAATCCAAATCCGTTATATCTGTCTCTCCTGAGCTTGAATCTACCCCTATAATTGATACCCTTTACATCATAGTTTTGATATCGTAAGTATTTTGACGAGTTTGTATATTTCTACTAGTGGAATCTCCATCGCTCTTTCTCTGGTCATTTACATGCTTGCGTGACTCTGGCTGAGTGATGAAGAGTGATAAAGCACTCCGGTGATCCTAGATCACTGACACAACTGTATTTGATATTGCGTCGACACGGTTCATCCACCGCCACCAATATCCGAAAGCGCTCTGGGTGTCCTCGTGAGGTCTGGGAGCTAGATTACTGGAGTACGTCATTTAGGCACAGCAATATAAACACGTGGCATGCGCTTATATGCCATGCGTTTAGATTGCTGATCCGCGTTCTTATATTATTATACGAATACGGAAAACCTCACCTGAACTGCATTTTTGGAGGACAGTTCAGGTTTGTCCTTGAAGGGCTCTACAATGGAGGTCTGCTCCCGAGATCAGTGTCACTGTACATTCAGTACCACCTCACTTACACCCTTTCTTGTCCTCCAAGGTCCTTCTACTCGCCCACCGGCTCTGGGTCTCGGATCCCGTTGCGCTGAGCAACAATGTCGAGTCGCTCCTCCTTCGCATTGCCTATCACTGACGATGTCACCTTCTCTTTGAGCAGCAACATCTTTGCTTCGGGATTCAGACCACGTCCGGACTCGTGATCGAACCGCTTGTACTCCCCATTGCTATACAGAGTTCACCAAACACAAGATGTCAGTTGACATATACTACCCCATCCAGCCACCACCAAAGCACAGCATTGGTTCGAATGCACTCACTAGCAGCAGAAGAACGCGATGAACGTGGCCGCCATGAGCATCGCCATGACCCATTCGGGGCTCGCGTAGAAGAACTCGGCTGGCACGTGGCCGCTTGCATCCGCATGCGTTCGCCTCAGGAGACTCAGTCCAGGCACCAGCAGCGCAGACAAGAGGTTACCACAGAGTTGCTGGAGCGCGGCGACAGTGGCTTCGCTGGTTGGGAACGCGCACTCGACGCCCAGTTCGAGTGCCACAGGCTGGAGCGGTCCCAGGAATGCACCTAGCAGCATGAGGCTCGCAAACATGAGCTCGCCATTGACGCTGAGCATGAGCTTGAACGCGGCCATCGAGACTGCAGTCAATAGCAGACAGCACTGCATCGCCTGCACGTGCTTGCGCTCTTTGTCGACGTACTGACTGATGACGTGGCCGCCAGCCAGCGTACTCGCGATGAACGCCGCGCCGATGACTCCGATCTCGGGCTTCGTGTAGCCTTCGGCCCGCAGAAACTTGCCCAGGAGCGCTGAGATCGCGTTCACGACACACTCAGCGACTGAAAATGCAAACACCGTATTCCAGAAGCCCTTGTGCAGGAACGCATTGCCCCACTGCTTCCAGTCGTACTCGTCCTGCAGCTGCACGTCCGAGACGATCGACTCATCTTCGAATCGTGAAGTAGACGAGCGTGGAAACGATCGGAAAATCACGAACGCGAAGAGACACGAGACGACGGAGACGACAGCAACGCAGAGGTTCCACAACGGGATATCGTTTGTGCTCTGAACGATGAACGGCGCTGTAAGGTACACAAGAGCAGTCCCGATGGCGTTCGTGTTGACAGCGATGCTCGTGGACGTGGCGCGCTGCGATGGCGGGAACCAGTTTGCCGAGAGTACCGGTGGCGAGTTGACCATGAAGGGCATCGCGACGGATGCGATGATCTGGCCCAGCAGCGTGAGTCGAGCCTCAGCGGCTGGAGCGAAGAACGTCGCAGAATACCGCATGAGCGAGCCAATGGTCTGCAGGAAAGCGCCAAGCACGACGCCGTAGCGCAGCCCTTTCTTGTCCATGAGCCACGAGCCGACGAACGAGCACGGGATGTACGAGACGAAGAACACGGTGATCAACTCGGTCGAGTGGATCTGTACAAAAAAATATAATAATGAACATGTTGCGAGCATCTGAACAACATAATCCGATGATGGTTATGAGCACTCACGTGTTGCTCCCAGCGCGTCTCGGCGATCGTGGCGATGGGCGCGTACGAGTAGCACACGCCCTGGTTAACGCCCGAGAGCACGGAGAGGATTGCGAGCATGAGCCACTTGCGGTTCGTTCCCCGGTCTCTGGCTGGAACCGAAGACTCACGCGAAGCATTAAAGGTCCCGTAATCTGCAGTAACACCACATTCATAAAATAATTTTCAAGAAAATCATACACAGCCCAAGATACAATGGCGCATAGTGTACCTTCGTCGTCATCCTCCATCTTGAAAATCGCTTCGCTTGCCATCGAAAACGCTGACTGGCTTGGGAATGTGAGCTGTTCGCTGGAAAAGCCAAAGTGTGAGGATCTCTCGCGCCCGCTGGCGGACAGAGGCCGCCATTAGGCACAGGTGAGATGTACGAACCCTGTAACAGAAGCTGGCTCGCACGCACGCAGTCCGCCTCTTGGATGAACATCAAATACAAGAGAAGGAAGAGAAAAAAGAACCTGTCTTGGACTTTGTATGGAGGAGGCTTGACCAGTAGCACTTCATGGGATCTGCAAGATGGCTACAGTAACGTTAGCTGTCACACAAAAAGCGGGAACTAACCAATCACAGATAGCCACCTACCTGGTCGTTTCAACTTGCAAATGAGTGGTTGGCACTCACTTGTGGATGGAGATTGGAGGGTGGGCGTGCCGAGCGCGGAGAGTCCATTGTAGGTAGTCTTGCCACTGGGTTGGCTTGGGCCGATGGCATAACACACGAGAGTCGAGATATCCGTGGGTTGCTTGCTGTCTGCACCAACTTTCCCCGCCGACTGAGTGAGCTGGTGGAGGCGACCGACCAACGTGTTATTTGCCATCATCTCTACTGTTCTCCTCAGACGCATAACGAAGAAGATAAGAAGCCCACCTCCCAACAAAGATATGAAAGTCAGCAAATATAATATTGATCCTGAGACACACTGGACACAGTAGACGACAGCGGCCACTGCTTGAAGAGTGGCCACCACGCTTTCTTTCTCTCTGCATTTGTTAATCACACAGAATAAAAAAACATGTCAGCACTAGCAAAACAAAGCAGACTGAGACCCAGCAGCAGCTCACCATTGTCTTCTCCACGCTGACGTTCGCCATGTCACTCCTACGAGACACACGCTATTATTTATCCCCCGTCTTCTGCTTTTTTGCTTCGTGGGCGGGCACGACGGTCTCCATGATGATGTTCTCCATGGCCTGGTATAGCAGCACCAGGCTCTTGTTGAACGACCCGAGGATCACGTCTGTCACGGCCCCAGCCTGTCGTCGCTGGGTCTCGAGCATCTCCCCGGAGATCGTCGGCGTCATGCGCATGCAGAGCTGAATGATCGTGCTCGACGGGGCGCCGTCGTCCTTGCTCCGCACGGGCTTGATCACGACCCAGCCCTTCTCGAGACACTTGAGGCCGTGGACAATGTCTCGTGGACCTTCGCTCTGCGTCGACGACTCGCACGCCAACACGACGCGGTCCTTCTCGACAAACTTCTTCATCACGAAGCGCGTGTGCACGATCGCCTGCGTGTTCTTGACGGTGAACGCCATGGTCGACTTGGCGCAGATCGTGTCGGCCGTGCGCTCAACGGCCTCGTATGATCCGTCGGCGATGGGCACGTAGGCCAGCGAGAGGCAGCGCCAGATGCCGTCGATCGTTGTGGCCATGTCGAACGGGATGACCTTAGCGTGCGTGATCTCCATGTAGAGCTGGTTCGACGAGTCCACCATAAGCTTCGTGTCGTTTACGTCTTCGTTCACCTGCATGTACTCGTTGCGCGCGCAAACATCGTCGAGCTCGGCGTATACTTTCTCCGTGTTGGCGATTAGCATGTCGTAGATGTTGGCCTCGCTGCGGCTCAGCGAGCAGAACCGCTTGCTGTTCACGACCTGCACCGAGTCGAGCACCTGGGTCGAGATCTACGGGAGGACGCAGCATGCAACCCACACACATAAATATGTCAGAACATAAAGATACCACTCACACTGCCCTCTGAAGCCACCACTTACAGTGGCACTTGGGCGTTTCTTGAGCACTTTCTCGAGGCTCTTGGCGATCTTAAGCTGATCCTCGAGCGCTTCCTTGAGCTTGAGATTCTTCGTCTCGGCCTTTTGCTTCTCAATGAGCTGGCGCTTCGCCACGCGCTCCCATAGCGAGAGCTTCGACACAGGCGCGATTGCAACTCCTGTACCTTCTTCGTTCTTTGGATCTGCCTCTTGCTGGTCTTGTGATGAAGCTATTGACGGCGCTGAGGACTTCTCTTCGTCTTCCAGGTTCGCCTGCGCTTGGTTACTATTTCCCTCACCCTCAGTCTGACTGGAGGCCGCACTCGCGCGCGCACGGTCCTGCGTCACCTTGAGCTCGGACTCGAGCTCGCGCACCTTATCGCGCAGGTACGCGAGCTCCTCCTTCTGCCGCTTGCGGGTCGAGTTCTCCATGGGTTTGCGCGGCGGCTGCGGCTCCCCCTGCTTCGCCTCGTCACCCTCCACGGTCTCGTTGGCGCTGACGTTCTTTGCGCTGCTGCTGTCGCTGCGCTCAAACTCCTCGGAAATGAGCGACAGCGCGATCGACGTGGCCGCCGCGACGTCCGGATCGCCAGGCGCCACGACGCTGATGGTGATCGTGTCGCCCGCTGGTCGCGTCTGCTTCAGAAACGGCGTAAGCGACAGTCCTTCGCCACCCAGCATCGACGCCATGAACCCGTCGCCACCACTCCCGTTCGCACTTGACGGTGGCGGCCCGGCGACGCCAGAAGAAGCATTCGCAAGCGGTCCTGCACTGATAGTACCACTACTACCACCGTTTGCCAGCGACGCAAGCAGCTCTGCACCATCCGCGCCCGCCGCTAGAGACGCCATCAGGGCCGCGCCGCCATCGCCGCTCGTCATGGACTGCAGCGACGCGAGCAGCCCCGCGCTGCCGCCGGGCGCGCTCGCCATCGTCATGAACTGCTGCACCATCTGTGGCGTCGCGTATTGTGCAAACTGCAGATACGGGGCGAACTGCTGCAGCATGGCGATGTTGGAGAAGAAGCCGCCGCTGCCGGCATTCTCTGCGTAATCCGGCGCTTGAGCTGGCGCGGGAGCTGGAGTTGGCGCCGGCGTGGCGACGGGGCCAGCGTCGCGCGCGCTCTCGATGGCGAGCGAGCGCTCGAGGTCCTCGTGGTCGAGCTCCTCCAGGAGGAACGCGAATGCGTCGCGCATGCCGGTGTCTTCGTCCATCGGCTTTGCTTTTGTTCACGCGCTCGCTTTTTCAAGTTAATTTTGGCTTGCGAGACTGTCTTGTTCAGTAGTTTGATCCGAGTCGCAATCACGCAACAAGAGCAAGACGTTAAAAAGCTTCCATAATCGCTTGTTGCATATTGCGCTCATGTCGCACATTTGCATTTTGACATTGTTATATAGGAATGCATGGGGAGTGCAACCTGAGTAGATGCATATTGGCAGCTCTACATACACCATTTCGATGAGGTGGGTGAGCCATCACTACTGCTGGTCCCAGCCACGTCTTCGTCCGTGGATCTGCCGCCCAGCGCTACGAGCCCTGCCGATACGTACTGTACGAGGTCAGGGCCTGGGGCGGTCTCGTCGTCGTCGTCGTCGTAATCACCCTGCAGCGCGCTCAAGAGCTCCTCACGCTCTTCAGAGGTCAGCACGAGCGCCTCCACGATCTCCACATCGTCACTGTTGTCGCTACAGCCAGCAGCGTCGCGTCGCCTTATGGACAGTCGCTATGGAAGAGAAGGCTCTCGTCGACTGCCAGGAGCTCGTCGATGGGACCGGCGAGCACGTCCGGATCGAGCCCATCTCCGCGCAGCAGCAGCGGGACATCATCGCCAGCAGCAGCTCCAGCAAAGAGACAGGGGATTATAAAGGACTGCAGCTCGGCGTCCGTCGCTTCCTGCTGGTCGATGAGCGTGAGCAGCTCCGCGAGCTCGTCCACATCGCTCATCCAGTTTTCGGCTTGATGTGGGTTCGACAATTGAATTTGAATTTGGGACACAAAGATTTTGTGATCAATGGTTTTACCATCACTTCAGAGTGATGGTAAAACTCGTGAAAACGATTTTGAAAGGGAATTGATTCCTGTGGGCGTGGATGTTTATGCTGGAGACGTGAGCATGTTGTCTCTGCCCACCCACCAGCAGCTCACGCCGCTTGCTTGTCTCTCCCTTGTGTATTGTGATTGAGTACTTTACGATCTTCGGGTCCGGCCTGCCGCCGCACCCGGGACAGCCCTTTGACTCGGACAAGGTTGTGCTGCGCCTCAACGCCACCCTCACAGCGCCATCTTCATTATCTCCACAGCATGCGCCATCGATAAGCGCTTCGGCGATCTCGTCCAGTATCAGGCAGCCTTCGCGATCCTGTTTGTTGGCAAACACCAACAGGGGCGCGTCCTTTAAATACACAGCAGTGCCACTGTCTTGGAACACGCGGTTAAGCGCTGCAATCGCGCTCTTTAGACACTCGCGGTCCGTGGTATGGATCACAAAGACTACAAACTTGGTCTGCTTGTAATAATAGCGCCACAGGAGTGGCTGCGAGCCGCCGACCTCCCAGGCCTCAAAGTCAACATGTTTGAACTGGAACAACTCGATGTTAAAGCCGATCGTGGCGAACGTGTGGAGCTCCTGCATCGACTGCGGCTGCAGATCTTGTTCGTCCTGGGCATCTCGCTGCGGCTGTTGCTGGTCAAGACACAACTGCTGCATTCGATACAGAAACGTGGTTTTACCGCACGAGTCGAGGCCGAGGATCAGCAGCTTCGCTCGGGGCTTGAGCCTCCTCACCACGAATTGCAGCGCTGCTCGCGCAAGGTTCCCCATTCGCATACAGTGCACGCCAAAAAGTTAAGGACAGCAAAAAATAATTGAATTATGTGGATTTTTTTTCGAGTTTTGTGTTTGCGGACGAGCTTTTTTAGTATGTTAGAGAACGTCATCAGAACACTCTCGTGGTGAAATCGCAG
>JAASFV010000155.1:0-35590 GCA_023334015.1 Globisporangium paddicum
ACCGCGCACAGGATCCGCCGGCGACGCGTCACGCATGTGCGCATTGGGCACGTCGACAGGCGGCGTTGATGGGGCAAAAACAGAGCCAATCATGTTAGGGTTCGGGTATTCTCTTTTGTGGAACGTGGCAAATTGAGAACTTGGTCGCGCACAACCCCTGCGAATACGTGTGTCGCTCGCTCGTCGCACTCTATGCGACCCATGTTACGCAGCTTGAAACGCCTTGGCGAACCTCTTGGCCCGAAGGTGAGCCAACACCTGGAGTTGTCTAGCACGTCACGATTTACAGTGTATCTGAAAACGTCCTCTCCGAGCGGAGATCCATAGTGCACCGCCGAGTAGAAAACAGCGTAGCACGTGTCATCGAGGCGGTTGTCGTGCATTGAAATCTTTCGCAGCTTGGACTTCGCAGTCAGTACGGCTGGGCTTGGTAGGTTGGGCTCAAAAGGTTGGCTGTTGCAACTGAGCTGCGGCAGCTTGTCCACATCGAGCGCGGCTCGCATGATCACGATAATTGAGATATCCGATCCAGTCTGAGCTCTTCGACTTGGTGCAAGCTATTCTTTTGGATCACCCACGCGACGACGCCCATTCCTGCTGTATTTATCTCGTTCTCGTTCTCGTTCAGATTGAGCATGTCGACGGCGTACTGGCAGTCTGGGTGAGCTAATGCGCGATCGAGGAGCCGCTTGACTGTGTCATACTTCGACTTCGAGGACCTCGCAATGGTACCGTATATTTTCAGGTAAGTACGAATCGGAGCAAATCTGCTTGCCTTGACGTTTGTAATCTTGAGCTGACTTTCAAACAATTCGTGGTTATTATTTGAGTGATATCAATATTGAACCGATCATTTCGTGATAAGCGCTGCACGACATTGCCACCGACCACCACTGTCCGTTTCAAGGATGGACGCACGCCGTCAGCACGAGCCAAAGTCCTATCAGCCGCTGACCTTTGTCCCCAAAAGGACTCGGGCTTCACGTTTGCCACTGTAGCTCATTTCCGAAACTACCACCTCGAGCTCACGACAACCTACTCTCCAGTGGAGAGTATCCACCCCTCCAGGGCAACACAAATCCCGAGTTATGACCCGCAAGACACGACTGGCCGACTCGATGCAGTACGACCCGCGGGTCTCCAAGGACGCGGCGGATGAGTCCAAACGCCGCAAGTTCCTGCGCTGGGTCAAGACCAAGATCGGACTCCCGAATGAGCCGAGCAAGGAACAGCTCCGCCAGAGCAGTAGCGACTCACAAGGCTCCCACGACTGCAGGGCCAGTGTAGCCTCCAGCGCATTCACGACTCCGTCGACTCCATACCTGGGCCAGTCCTACAGCCAGCACCTTCACAACCACTTTCACTACCAGCAGCACGTGATCATCATTGGAGCGGGCATTGGCGGCCTCTGTCTCGCTCAAGGCCTCAAGAAGCACGGCATCCCATTCACGGTCTTCGAGCGTGACCCGACGCCCAACTTCCGCACTCAAGGGTATCGGCTGCGCATCAACAGCTCGGGGTACAAGGCGCTCAAGGCGAACCTCACGCCTACCGATTTTCAGGTTTTCCTCCAGTCAGCGGGTAACTACCAGCCAGGGTTTAAGTACCTCGATGCGCACACGGGCTTCGCTGCACCAGAGAACGCATTATTCACGCACAAGGCCAACAGCATCAAGCACTTCTTCAGCGTCGACCGCGCGATGCTCCGGTCGCTGCTGCTCACGGATCTGGGCGAGCATGAACTCAAGTACGACCACGCGTTCACGCGCTACGAGATGCTCCCAAATGGCCACGTTGAGGTGTTCTTCAACAACGGACGTAGTATTGAGGGCGCTGCCGTGGTAGGCGCTGACGGCACCACCTCGCGCGTGCGTCGCCAGTACGTGCCACACTCAACCCTCCTGCTTGACACGGGCAGCGGTGCGATCTACGGCAAGACTCCTGTCACGCCAAGCATCAAGCATTTCTTCGCGATCGAGAGTACGACGATGATCATCAGCGAGAACCCAAATATGTCGATCGTCATAGAGCCGCGGTGCACAAGCCAGGTGGACACAAACGACTTGGAGTCGGTTTCCTCCTGGACGGGGCTCCCCGATCTGCAGAGCTACATCTGCTGGGTTCTCCTCGCGAGAGCCGAGCACTTCCATGTTCGTGACAGCATTAGTGAGCAAGATCTCTTCACCATGACTTCGGCTGAGATGGCGGGGCTCTCATGTGAAATGACCCGACACTGGGCTCCTCAAGTGCGCCAGCTGCTCAGTTCCAGTCGCCCGAGTGGTGCTCGTACCTGAGGATCTCAACGACATCTCCAGATATCAAACCCTGGACTCCGTCACCAGTAACGCTGCTGGGTGATGCAGTGCATACGATGGTCCCCGCTGGCCTCGGCTGCAACACTGCGCTCCAAGACGCACGCGCACTCGTGCACTACTTCAAGGAGCATGGTGTCGGGATTAACGCGGTGGCCGCCTACGAGCGACGCATGCGCGACTACGGCCGCGAGGCCATTGAAGCGAGCATTGGCGCGGGCATACGAATGTTTGGGCTCCCCAATGTCGAGGAGATGCAACAAGTCATCGAGTGAGCGCTTCATATATTTCATAGTTTGCAACAGATGTACTGTAGTGAGACTGTGCCTTGGTTGGATATATAGGATTTTGGATAGGAGGACTCGTGACTGGCTACATAATGCGCAACGCAGCCGATCTCGAGTCGCAACTCACAGCACAGAATGCTGTGGGTACGGGTAAAGCCAGAGTACGTGTTCATAGGAACGTACACGTTGGAGATGAAGTCGCTCGACTTCAACTGGTCGGATAAAACCACTGATTTTTGATTAGTGGATCCACTATGACCTCATTCAAGTACAGTCACACCTCTATATAAAACCTCTACATTGGGATTTTTTCGTACAAGGGCTCAAATTTAGGTCCCAAAAAATAATATAGGTTTTTGTATGGTGGTTTCCTATAAGAGTATAAGGAATAAGGGCATTTAAACCGAGGGAAAGTTCAGTCTAAATTTATACAAAACTAATTTTATAAGGGCCAATTCGGCCAAATGTGAAAAAAAATTTAGCCGATAAAATCAAATTTGAGTTGATTTTATCGTTTTTTCAATTTTTACTTTTGAAAATGATGAAATTTTGTCTTTATAAGGGTATTTGTATAAGGGCAACGTCGAAAAAGTGGACCCATGTGTACACTTATAATGGTTTGTGACTGTACGCTCGTAAAATAAGTGTTTTTTGTCAATTAAAACTTATTCATAAACCAATCAAAATGTCAGTGGCTTTTGCTAACTTAAATTACGCGTAAATTACGGCGCGTTTCACAGAATATCAGATACATTGCCACATTGGCCATCACTCTGTGTCCTAAACACAAGGTTCCTGTGGCATCGATATAGTAGAAATTTTTACCAAACGGTGCTATTAACACCTGATGTCTGAGTCAACCGGTACAACCCAGGTAGGTCCCACAAAAAATAACCGGAGCTGATTTTCACGGTATCTCAATCCGAAAATAATATTCACCATGTACAGGCATCCTTCGAAATACCGGTCACTGTCAAAAGCGATTGAATTTGTTGTGTGAGTCAAAATTCAGTGACAGCAAGGTCATTCCGGAAAACTAGCGCATGGCAACAATGCGTGTCCGCTTGACGCTTGAGCAGAAGCGCCTGCTACGCGCACACCATGCAGCTCACCCTGAGTTCACACGACGCGAGCTCTATGAGTGAGCTGCAGCAGCGTTCCGATTACACCGCCCTCTCACCAAGTCGACGCTCGCCGACACACTTAAGGACGTCACACAGCGCTCCATCACGCTGCCAGCAACACGCAAGTCATCGCACGTGGCCAGATTTCCTCTCGTCGAGGCGGCACTTGTCACTTGGGTTCGGCGTTGCGAAGCGCTGAAGCTAGCTGTTGTGACCGGCGCAACGATCGTGTACAAGGCGGAAAAGGTCAGGCGCAAGCTTTTACCCACGCTCGACGCCGGTGCAGCGGCGAATCTCGCGGCGATGCGCTTTGGCAAGGGTTGGCTCTATCGCTTCCAGTCCCGACACGAGCTCAAGTCGCGGCGCGTGCACGGAGAAGCGGGCTCTGCGAAGACGGCAGCGGTAGCGAGCGGGCGAGAGGAGCTACGGAAGGCAACGCTCGGGTATGCAAAGCGCGGCATATTTAACATGGATGAGACAGCGTTTTACTATTGCGCTGTCTCCGACAAATCTGTGTCTGCTACTAGCATGCCCGGGAGAAAGCTGTCCAAGAAGCGAATCACAGTCGCACTGACAAGCAGCGCCGACGGCAGCATACGGCCGCCACTACTGTTCATCGGTGTGGCACGCCAGCCGCGCTGCTTCCTCGGCAGGTCAAGCGACGAGCTCGGGCTACAGTATGCGAGCTCGCCCAAAGGCTGGATAAATAGCCGCATCTTCGAGGAGTGGATAAAGCGGCTCAATGAAGACATGAAGGACGAAGGACGGCGCGTGTTACTTCTTCTGGACAACATGTCCTCTCATCGTCTCAACACAACGCTCTCGCACGTCGAGATCAAAATGCTTCCCCCCAACACCACGTCACACCTGCAGCCTCAAGACGCGGGCGTGATATAGATGTTCAAGACGAAGATCCGCGAGCTGCAGCAAAGGCGCGTGGTCGACAAACTCGACGAGCTGATCGAGCGCAGTGCTGATAACATGGCGAGTATCGAAAGTGAGGTGGACAGTCTTCACAGCGCAGACGTGCTCGAGGCAATGCGTTGGGCAGAAGAGGCTTGGCAGCACGTGTCAAGTGCTTCCATCGCGAACTGCTGGCACCATATACGCATACCCGACGAGGAGATGTATGAGCTCATCGACCAGATGCAGAGCTGCAGTTTTTAGGAGCCAAGTCTGCGTTTAATTTCAAAACGAGAAGCATCCCTCTTATCCTTAATCCCTGCATCCATTTTTATCCTCTATTAGTTTATACAAAATGCCATATGTTTTCCGAACGGTATTTTGAAGGATGTCTGTAGGGCCTGAGCGAGCCCCTATGATCGAGCCTGAGACATGCATATACCCATATACACGCAATGGCAAATCTTATTACTTCTACTCTTGTAGAGAGGTCCGGCAGTATCTTTGTTTTGTATAGGGGTAGCACAGTGCAGCCTTCTCCAGCAAATGGGTCATTTAACCTACTTTATCGGATTCCCAAAAGGTGTCGCTTAAATAGATTAGTTTGCCTATCTTATTGGTGTCGCTAGGTCATTAAACCTACGTGATCGGTTTCGCTTGCTCCCCTTTTCCGCATACAAGTAAGCGTAGCCGTACTACGAGCCAGCACGCCAGCACTCGCCGCCTTCTCTCTTCATCCGCCGCCACCATGCTGCGCTCGTGCCGCCACCCGCTGCTGCTGCTCGCGGCGCTCACAGTGCTACTCGCGAGCGGCACCCACGCGCAGATTCCCGGTGACGACGCCGAGCCAGCGCAGCAGCCCAAGCCGCCGACCGTGCTCACGGACGACGCGTTTGAGCGCGCCGACGCCGACCACAACGGCATGTTGGACGCGCACGAGTTCGCATCCTTCACGTCGTCCATCAAGAAGGCGCTAGATCCGTTCCTCAACATCTACGGCGCGGCGGCCCAGGGCAACGATAACGAGCTGCTGCAGCGCGCCGCCGGCGGCAACGGCAATGCGCTCGGTGCCAACAACAGACCGGCGGCCTCGCGGCTGCGCGCAGGCGGCGTCAACAAGTTCTGGTCGGGCTTCGTGAGCGGCATCCTGACGATTTGGGCCACGGAGATCGGCGACAAGACGTTCTTCATCGCGGCCATCCTGTCCATGAAACAGGACCGCGTGGTCGTGTTTGCCGGCGCCATCGGCGCGCTCATCGTCATGACGGTGCTCTCGGTCGTCATGGGCGTCGTCGCGACCAAGTTCCTTCCGCCCAACGTCACGCACTACCTCGGTGCGGTGCTCGTACGTCTTGCTGCTTTATTATTTTGTCTCGTGTGTTATGCGAGTCTTGACGATTGGTGTGTCTGCTGTCTGTAGTTCGTTGTCTTTGGCCTCAAGATGCTCTACGACTCGCGCGAAATGTCAGCGGCGTACGTTTCTAACTGCTTCGATTGATATTATAGCGATGAGCTCAAGACTGACAGTGTGCTCATGCGTGTGCCATGTTCACAGAGGGCCGTCAGAAGAGCTGGCTGAGGTGGAGGAGGAGCTCATGGGCAAGAAGAGCGAAGATGAAGCCGAGTACGTTGCTCGCTGTCCATCGCATGTTGTTAGCAACCATATTAACTCACTCTCTGTGCTCATTCACTTGCAGACAAACGGAGATTGGAGAGGCCAAGTCGGCAGGGAGCAAAGCTACCACGAGCGACGGCATGATGCAGGTGTTCTCGCAGACGTTCCTCATGACGTTCCTCGCCGAGTGGGGCGACCGGTCGCAGATCGCCACCGTCACGCTCTCGGCCACGAAGGACGCGTTCGGCGTGACGCTCGGCGCGATCCTTGGCCACTCGATGTGCACAGGCATCGCGGTTGTCGGCGGCAAGTTCCTCGCGACGCGCATCTCGGAGAAGACCGTGACGCTCGTCGGAGGCGTGCTCTTCGTGCTCTTTGCACTGCACTCGTTCATCGTCGGCCCGGCCGAGTTGTAAAAGGGTACGTAAACAAGGGTCAGTGAGTGGCAGACGTGCATTTGCTTGTGTGGCCTTTAGCAGCTTGCGATCTGGCAAGTGGATGGCGGGAACGCGCGATGCCAGTCTTCAACAATATACGCGGCTGCTCTCCTACGCAACTTCATCATCCTAGATATATGACCGAACGCTTGATTGCACCAGGTTGCTCGCATTCGTTATGCCCTGTTTCCTGGTTCCCCTGCTACAGCAAGTGCATGTCCCTTTCGACGTCGCCGCCCTCGTCTCGCTGCTCTTCCGCCACCGAGTCGAAGTTGAACACGAGCGGCGACTGGAACGCGCGCGGACGAGCCTCTCCTGAAGCGCGTACAGCTGATGATGATGATGTAGAACTGCTTGAGACTGGAGGCTGCAGCCGAAAGGGCGACAGACTCGTCCTGTCCGTGGTGGCTGAAGTCGCACTTGAAAGCTGCACTCGCTGGATGGGCGGTGGGAACAGGCCTCCTGTGCTCCGCTTCGACAGACTAGCCACGCCGGGGAGGCTGGAGGATTGCTGCTGCTGCTGTTGGCGCCATGCACCAGCCGCGAGCAGCTCCATGAGCTCAAGCTGGCGCTCCGCCACCTTCTGCTGCTGCTCCTTCATCTCAACTTGCATCTGCAGCAAACTCTCAATCGTCGCCTCGAACTTCTCGAGTTTCACCAGCGTTGCTCGGTCCGCTGCACCCGCGCTTACGTTGAGCGACGTCGACGCCCTGCGACTCGGACTACGCACCAGATTCCTTGTACTGCTCTTGGTATTAGTAGTAGGCATTCTTCTGGAGCTCATATCGCCGGGGCGGCTGCTGTGCGGGTCGCTCTGGCTCCTGCTGCTACTACCCTGTAAATGTCCAGCGAAGCGAGACGTCAGCGGCAAGTCGTACGGCTGTTCTTGGTGGCCATCTCTTCGGCTCATTGACGCTGCAGCTTCTCCTACAAGTGGCGCCTGACTCCCAGTATCACCCAAGTCTGCACCATCGTCGTCGTCGTCACCAGCCGACACCTTCTCGAGCGACAGCGCACGGAAGCTCGGGAAGAACGACACATCCTTCTTCGCCATGCGCATGGCCAGGTAGAGCTCCAGCCCGTTGTACTCGGTCATGGGCTTCTTACGGATGTGCACGAAGAGGTAGAGGTAGTGCCACATGTTGTGCTCCATGTAGATGTGGTCGTGGAACCCGCGCTTGGTCGCGCGGTCGAATGTGTACGCGTCGATGGAGCAGATGAAGCACCGATTCTGCATGTCCATGGTCGTCTCCTTGTCCGCCGTGCGCAGCGACGCGAATGTGTCGATGATCACGCCAAAGACGATGTTGAGCAGCATGATGATGAGCACAATGTTGTAAAAGAGGTCGAACGCCAGGCGCGCGTACGATCGCAGCGAGTCGCCCGGGGTGTTGGCGCTCAGGTACCCGCCAAGGCCGCCGTTGCTTTTAAATCCCTGGTCAAGGCTGATCAGGAAGCACTGGAAAAGCCGCTGGCATTGATACGGCGCGCTTCCATTGATCTGCTCGGGCGTGAGCACCACCGATGGGTTGTAGTCTGCGCGAAAGAAGTAGAAGCCGATGATCGCAAAGACGTAGACGATCACCAGGTACAACAACACAGTCAGGGACAGCACCTTCGCTGGACGCACGATCGAGCGCAGCACATTGCTGAGCTCCTGGTAGCGGTTGACGACGTCCAGCAGGTGGAACGCAAAGTAGAGCTTGTTCACGTACGAGCCCAGGATCGCGACGGTGATCTGCCAGAGGAAATAGACGATGCGAGGGTTGCGGATGAGAAAGAACAGTGAGATGCTCACGATTCGGACGTTCTGTACGTAGTCATGGCGGCGAATATTGCCCAGAGATCGAGAGATGCAGCTGCTTCTGGTATGCTGCTTGTCTGGATGTTCTGAGTCTCCATCATCACGACTAGTAGGCTGAACTTTACTTCCAGCCCTCTCGACTTCCGACTTGCTGGAACTCTTCGCGAAATGAGGAAGTAAGAGGTAGTTATACTCTTCTTCACGCTCCCGGAGCGAGCGCAGCAGTTGCTCTGTATCCTGAAATGACTCTTTCTCTTCAGCGTCGTTTGTTGTGCTGCGCCTCTGTACGCTCGCGCTCTTCTTCGACAGCTTGTCTTGCTCTGCCTTGATGCGCCGCTTCCAGCCTTTCTTGATGATGAGTGGGGCGGAGTTGATCATGTAGCACATCAAAATCGTGATGCACAGCATCAGCTGCCACGTCCCAGCGAAGGCCAGTGCGATGTCGATCGCAGACGAATGCTCGAACACGTACTGTTTGCCGTGGTAGATGACCGTGACGCTCATCGCTGCATATGGAACCGAATCGATACCATCTGCACGATAGAAAAGCAAGACGACCAAGTTGATGCCGATCGCAAGCCCGAATGACAGCTTCTTGAACAGGTCCGTCTGCTTCGCTACCCACGAGATCACGATGTGGCGCTGCAGGCGACTCTGGTGGGCCATTTCGTCCACGAGCTTGTCTGATCGCGAGTAGAAGTCGTGCAGCTTGTTCGATCCTCGAGACACGTGCCACACGAGCTTTTTCTTCGACTGCTCGGTTAAGCAGAAGCAAATCGGGTGCAGCGGAAAGTAGAACGGGATCAGTGCGCCATTGCTGGGGTTCCGAGACGCTCCGAGTTGGTTGTCGCTGTCGCCATGTGCACCACCATTTGCATCGTACGAGTTGGCCAAGCTACTCTGTGAAGATCTCGTCAAGTTTTTATCAGCATGACGTTGGCGAGCGGAGTAATCGTGTAGCTGATTGCGTCGATGGTCCCACACGATTTCGACACGTGCGCAGTGAGACTGGAAGAAAAAATACGCGCTCCTGTAGTCAGTCTTCGCTCCGTTTGTGAATGCTGTCGACGATGTTGCTGCCACCGACCGAGTTCCATAAGGTCGCTGCACTTTTCCTTGCCCTGACTTTGAAGTCGGGATCCATGTGGCTGTTTGAGGGTTCACGTCTGCAAGCTGCTGCAGAAGAATGTAGATGTTGAATCCCATCGTGAGATAGAAATCGTCGTAGCACTTGGTATTCCCAGCGTATCTTCCGTAACGGCTTAAGAAGTGGACGTACACATCCACCAAATTCCGTTTCAGCGCGTCGAAATTTAGCTCTTGCACGAGTTGCGAGTGGATAGCACGATCTCTTCGCCCCTCGAGAAGACTCAGCAGTGTCACGACAATAGACGCACGCAGCTGCCGCATCTGGGGTGCCGAGCTCGATTTGTCGGAATGCTCGAATGAATGCATCATCAGCGCGTTCACGGTGCTGATGAACTTGAAATTCGCCACGGTTTCCTGCGCTTCGATGCATGGACCTTGGCAAAATTCGGTAATTGTCTCGAAGAGCTGGATGACGAGTCCCACATCGACATCCGTGAGCGCCAAGTAGGTCTCCAGCAGGAAAGACGTCGTACTCTCCACAAGATTTGCCGACACTCTTGCGTTTGGCTGGAAGATGAGATAGCGCTGCGCACTCAAGTAGTGGCCTTCGCATAAAAGTTGCAAGAAGCGGAAGATGGATGTTGTTGTCGAGCCCGAATTCTTGGTCCCATCGATGTCTTGATTCAGTTGTCCTGCTACTGCGACTGAAGGAGGATCCAGTTCCATTGCGAACACTGATTTCCGCTTTTTCAGCGGTGGTGCAGGCGCTTTCGAGTTCCTCGTAGACTCGGAAAGGTGGGCACTCTCGTTTTTCCTCTCGGGGAACTGGAATGATATACCTCTGTCAATAGCCGTGGAGTGCGCACGGTCATTTTGTCCGCTCCGAATGAACTTGCACGACTTCTCGATCTTACCCTGGATTCGCTCGAAGAACCCATCTTTACCGACGTCCAGCCAGTGGGAATAGAAGCTCTCCTGCACTTCGGCATTCATGCCATCGAGTAGTGCCACACCGAGTTTGATGCTCATGGCAAACAACGCGTCGTCGTCCCGCCACGATATGATCTGGACCACGAGTTTCGTCACACCAAGCTGGTTCAGCTTCACCTGCATCTTGTGGCGCTGCTCTGGGTCGTCAACGGCGTAGATCATCCGGCAGAATACGTCCAGCAGCGTCAGATTCATCTTAATGTAGTGCGAATCCTGGAACCTCTCAACGTGTGCGACAAGCTTCGACACCACTTGATCAAACGTGAGTTGAATATTGCTGGGATGCGCTTGCGGATCATACTCGTCGCGCAACGAGAGCTCTACAGACAGGATCCCCTGCACCATTTGGTTCAGCTCATCTCGCATCGCACTCTGAACACGCGGGTGAGTGCGGATGTAGTAGATAAAGCAGTCAAATTCGCGGAAGCTCTCCTTCTGCTGCCGTCCAACCGTCGTTCTCTTTGAAGTCAGCTTTTGCCCAGGATTGTCCATGGGTGATGCTTCAAGGCCGAACAGATTGCCACCATAAGAGAACCTTCGCAGCGGAGATTTAGGCGGAGACGCTTGCGGGTACATCGCGGCCTTTTCCTGGAGCGCGTTTTCTTGTCTCTTTTGTTTCCGCCAGCCAAAGCGAATACCGCGAAACATTGCCCTTCCAGGTACGATCTGCTGCACAACCATTGGTTTGGTGTGCATCGCCAAGCTCCCAGTAATTGGTGGCGCTGTCTTCTGATTTGTAGCATCCGAGTTTCGTCGAAACCCAGATGAGTGACGCGCATGATCTCGATCATGACCGGTTCTATACACTTGTGGCTGCACGATGCGAAGAGTATCAGCGATCGCGCCGTTTTTCATCGCTCCACTCATGAGAGCATTTTCTTGGTTGAATTCGTCGATTGTCGTGCTCGTGCTGCCGAAGTCGCTACGTTTCATCACGACGATCGACTCTTCGTCATGGTTGTTGACCTCTGAATCAAAGGCCTCCTGGATAATATCCAGCGCGCTCGCATCACTGTCAGCTTCGGATGACTTTCTCCGCAGGCGTGCTACTTCAGTGGGACTCTGACTGGATGTCTTCGCGCGTTCATCAAGAGCTTGCGAAAGAAGCTCTGTTAGCTCCACATCAAAGTGGAACACATGGAGGTCGAGGCGCTGTCGGCTTGCCATTGAGGTCGTCCAGATTGCCTCCAGCGAAGTTGTTGGAGCTAATCCACTATCAAACACCCCTAACTGGGTGATTTTGTCGAGTGCATACACCAACTCATCGATGCTTGTCAGCGTGTGATCATCTAAACGCCATCCAGATGCAGAAAATGCTGCAAAGAGCAACCCCAGACTCTGATACGCTCGAAGCGCGTAGTGGATCGCATCATCACTTGTGTCGAACAGGCTCGGAAACTGGTGGGTGAATGACAGCAGCGTTGGGATGAGTGAGTGCAGCAGCACACAGAGAACAGGGTCTTCTCTTGCAACCTTGGTTCGCAAGAAATGTGCCGCAGCTTCGGGCTTCAGCTTGTTCTTGTGAAGCGACACGCGCGCGTGGCGATTGCAATCGTCGACTTGAACCGCTTTCAAATGCTTCATGACGCTCATTTCACACACTTGCGTCAGCATCATGAGGATCTGAGTCAAAATGTCGTCATTCGGAGCTTCAATGTCATCGGCGACCAGAAAGACCTCGTTGAGAAAGCGAAGCAACGCAGCTTGCATACCGTCCGTGCAATCACCATGCCACATGAGCTCCAGCACATTCGAGATCGGTATAATTTGCTGGCAGATTTCTTGCACGCGCGTGTTCTTTCCCCTGGCACAAGCAGCAAACAGATTCAGCAACCGAACGTGGTACTCCAGCGTTCTAGAATCCCTTGCGATTGTCTTGTCGTCGACTGGAGATCGCATCGGTAACGACAAGCGTTTGGGCTGTACCTTGAAACCAGCATCCGCGTGGCTAGGGCCGACGCCACTCGTCGGCATTTCACTGACCGAGTCATGCTCTTCATCATCGTCATTCTCGTCGGAGGTAGACGTGCCACTGTATTTACTGTATCCTTTCACGATTGCAGCATAGCGCCGGAAGAGATCGTCGAACAGGCGCACAGTAGAAGGGTGCTCGTCGAAAAACTGCAACACCGCGGCATTCTCGAGGGACTTGATGAGCTGGAACAGGACGAGCAGCTGATTCTCCAACACTGGCTGCTCGTTGCAGATCACCATCGTCTCGAGGAAGTACAAGTATCTGGGGTCGGGGCCGTCGTTGATCAACTTGCTCACTACAATGTTGACAAGCTCGGTCGGCACGACCTTGTACAGCTGGAGATTTCCTGCGTAGATCGATACAAGCAACTCCTGTGCGACTTCAAGCTCTCCGATGTACTGGGCGATCATGATCACGTGTGGAGCCAGCAGAAACTGGTTGTCCGCGTCACGTGAACAAAATGCACACAGAAAATCCATCGCTTGAGAGTACACCGCCTGAATTTGATCACGTTGTCTCGATTGAAGCATCGACTTCAGCTGCGACCCGGGAGATTTCGGCGATAATGAAGGGCTTGTAGAGCTCTGCTTGACCTCGTCTTGGCAGATGTGAGCTTCGAAAAAATGTGCTCCGTCAATCATCATGTTGACTGAGTACTGCGCGGCTTTCAGGTTTCTCAGCAGACGCCGCGCTTCAACTCCATTAGCCGAGTCGCCATCCGCAATGATAGGGTACTGAGCAGAGAATACAGCGCCTCCGGACACGGATTTCTTTAGAGTGATTGCTTCGTGAAAGCTTGAAAAACGGCTGACGTTCCCCAAAGCGCGCTTTAAATGATACTTGTTCCGCAAAAATTTGAGTTTTCGGTTCGGAGGTTGTTTCTCAATTGCAAAGCGCGGCGCGTAGGCTCGATCTTGGTTGCCGACAATAATGCCCTCAGCTAAAGCATCACTTGATACCGGAGCGACTTGACCGTCACCAACTGACGAACCAGAAGTCTCCTGAGTCACTCCATTCACTTCTGCACTTCGTGTTCGCGAGGAATCTCTGTGCCGCACGACATCGACTAGCGACTTGAGCAACACGCATGCTGCTTCGGCTTTCTCGAAATCGGTTTTCGAGGTCAAATCCATCCAAACTTCGGTCGTCTCGGAGAGTCGTCGTAGATTGTCGACATCGTCCTTCAGCTTGCTGTAGATGGATATCGTCTCCTCAGTGATCAAGAGCTGGAGATTTTGCATCGCTTTCACGACCTGGTCGTGCTGGTTGTACTGCTGAAGCAAGAGCTCGAGCGCTTTCGAAACCAGCGGCGGGTATTCGTACATCAGCATCTGCATCAGAACCGTCGTCACGTTTCTCTTCGACAGCTGTGCCAGCGAAAACTTGCACTCCAGACTTTTCTTGTCAACCATGTATCTGGCGAGAGGTGAATACTTGTCCGAATTGCTGTATGCAAGTGCCAGCTCATGCGAGGGCACAAGGTGAGTATACGCGGCATTTCCGCCGACGGCAGCACCAATGAGATCTTGCGCGAGCATTGCACTGTCACCAAAGCCCGGCCACACCTTTTCCAGTGGACGACGCGAAGCGACTCCATTTCTTGGACCTCCATGGCGAGCTTGGAAAGACGACAGCAGGCACGACAGCTGATAATCAACTCGCATGTTGTCGACATGCTGCAAAATTGCACATATCTCATCTTTGATCTCCATCACGATGCGATTCACTTCGCTCATATGATGACCGGTCGATCCGCCTGATGCAGCACGCTGTTTGCTGGGTTGAGTGAGAAAGTTCTCGCATGCAGCACCAGGCATCAACATCTGTGTTCTTGACTTTCTTGAGTGCCACACAGCGCGGCCCCGTGGATTCAGCCTCTTGAACCTCGCCTTATCAGTTGGCAAGCCCTTCAACTTGGCAGCTGAATGTCCAGCAGTCGTGTTCACCAGTTGCTCGCGGCTCAGTATTTCTGTAGGTGAAGAGGCCTGGATACTGGCATTAAGCGTCACTTGAACAGCAGATCTGGTACTGTATTGCCGAGTCACCGTCTTGATTCTTTCTTCCGTGTTTGCTCGAGTTGGGCCACCATCGAGCAAAGCTGAGTTCCGAAAGCGAAGAGCACCCTCCTGTGGCACTTCTCGACTGTTTCCATCTGCAGAACTGCGGGCTGGCATCTGGGCATCTTGCGGCACAGTTTGGAGCATTGTTGTGAACATATTTCTAGGTCCATCTGTCACCGATACACCTCGTACTCTGTCTCTTCTTGGCAATGAGCTCACTGGTGATTGGTCACCGCTACTCGCATCTGTTCTCTGGCTTTGCTGCGCTCTGTGCCCTTTATCACCGGAAGTATTCGCTACTGATCTCCTCGTCAGGATGTCAGTTCGCTCATCCAGCAAATCCACAAGTCGTGCAACAAGACGAGAGAGCTCGTCCTCTGCCGCGTACATCCCGAACTCCACCATCTTCTTGCAGACTCGCAAGATCGCAAGCGTCAATTCGTTCTCGGGGGTTTCCTCGATCACAATCACTCCTCGCAAGTTGCCAAAGTACGACGAGCAAAAGTCCTTCATCCGAGAGAAGAAGAACAGATCTTGCGTCGAGTACCCTTCGCCAGTGAACGCCGAAAGCACCTCGCTGCTCTTCGAACCGACTTCAGTCCATATCCGCGTGTAGTTTGGGCATGTCACACCTTTTTGGGGCTCGCAATCGATGTATGCGACCCGGATCAGATCCATGAGCACTGCACGGAGCGATCGCGACAGTGAGTTGTCCATGACTGATTTCAGAAGATTCTCACGCGGAAACGCTGTCTGGATGTATTCGATGCTGACGTAGTTGCGATCGAGACACAGCGAGACGTACAGACGGAATAGACCGTAGCTGTACTGCCCCAATGGTCTCTTCTTTCCGTGGATGTAATATTCCTCGTAGAACTTGGCCAGTGACACCCATTTGCCAAACCCGTCGCCCATTGCGATCTTGCTCGTATCCTTGCTGAACATTGCGTCAATTCGAGGATCCGGAGACATGGGCTTGAACGACAGGTTGATCGCGTAAATCTCAAAGCCTGCTTCACACGGACGAACGGGAACAACGACGTGATCTCGATAGCCATTGTCGGCATTGAACAGCAATTCGCAGATTGCTTCTTGAGTTTTCGGAACTCCTCGTCCTCGCGAAGTGCACAGCGCGACAAGGAACTGCATGTAGCGAATGGATTTGCCGCGCGACTTGATCAAATCGAAGAAACTACGGATGATCCTTGCATATGCCGTGATCGATTCCACGAGGTTACGATTCTCCCGTAGCAGGTACGATAGAGGAAGAGATGTCTGGAATCCGTTCCCCAGTAGCTCCATGAGAATTGGCATGCCAACTTTCACCATGTGGAGCTCGTTGGCCCTGTTTGACGAGAAAATGTGAACCAACAGCGAGTTTACACCTGGGATGATCCGATTCAGGCTCTGCATTGCCGCTGCGTGAATCTCTTGTCTGGAATTGATCGCTGCACTTGGTCGTTTCCGCCACGACGTCTCTTGTGTGTAGAATGATCGCTGCCCAGACTTTGGGGACGATGTCTGTTGATCTGCGCCTGAGGTGGCTTGGTCGAATGGATGCTTTTGCACACTGGAGATCAGGCAAGTGTTCGGTATCCCCCAAGCTCCATCCAGCTGGACATCACGCTCCTCGTCGTCGTGCTGGTTCGCGAACTTCACGTATTCAGAGTTGTGAGATGACACTTCATCCAGACTGAATGGCCCGCCGTAGCGTTGAAACGGCGCTTTCACCATCTCGACTAGCAAATCAATGTAACGGTGAATGCGGAACAGGTTCTGGCGCATACGCAAGCATCCATTCGAGAAGTTCGCGCCATCTGTGCAAAACGAGATCAGCTCGTGAATCACGTGCTCAACCTTTCGGAAGCAGGCAATCGTTTCATCGCGATCAAAGCGATACACCGGCGAGCCGTCCTTGAGCGAAGTGTTTGCGATGTTTTGACCGGATTGCCCGGTAAGTTGGAAGTGGTGAACGAACGTCCGCAGGATCCGCTTGTACGACACAAGCAACAGTGTGTCTTCAACTTCTGACTGCGGCACTGCTATGATCTTGAACGCATCTTCATCTCGAGCTCCTGGGAGCGATACGACAGTGAAACTGGAGCCATTGGCGCTAGTCTCGTTGGAGAGCGACTTGGATGAAAACCGAATGTCGTTCATCGTCGATGCGTGTGTCTCCACGGAGTGAAGGAATCCTCCTCCTTTGTTGTGTTGCAGCAGGCCAACATCGCCATTTTCGACCTGATCACTGAAAAACATAATGTCAGCCGTTGTTCATCAGTACAGCAACGAATTCACACAAACTGATGACTTACCCTTCATCGGCAACTGCAGTCGGCATAAACCAGAAGGATTGCGGATAGTCTTGCGCAATAACATTGGAGTACACTGCCGCTTGAGTTCGCAAAGCGATTGGAGATCTTGTCTTCATAGGCGGCGACGCCATATGAGGAGATACTGCCAGATACTTCCCCGATGTGACGTGACGAAGTGTGATCGAGTCCCTCCAAGTGATTTCTCCACCTTCGTAAAGATTCGTTCTCTCCACTTCCCATATCGACTCAGATGAAGTCGCGAGCACCGACTCGTCTTCCGCGTCTTTGTCTTCACTGTACTGGAGTGTGACCTGACTGAAGCTCAGCGTCTCCTTTTCTTCTGACACCGAGAACCGAAGCCACGAAGTCGTTTCTAGATGGAATAGTCGAACGCATGATCCTGCACGGAATCCATCACAACGAGCTGCTCTTATGTTGGCGCTATCGGGTTTGTCATAGAGAACCGCTCGCCACTGAGACGTGTGAGCCGCCGACCCGACAACTGCGAACGATGTGCCATCTGAGGAGCTTCTGTTCGAAACGTAGAGGCTAAACGGTTGTGCGTCATTATCGCTGGTAAACACCAGCTGTAACACACACACACAAACAGGACATTCAGCATCAAACATCGATTCTATAGCAATCGACAATGACCACAACGTACCTGGTCTGTCAGCAGCACAGGAGCTCCTTTCGACCGTAGCTTGAAACGTGGCAGTATTGAAAAATACGCCCGAGGAGAACCATTTTCCAGGCAAACCTATATATTCAGCAATGCGCACACACAAACGTAGTTTAGAGGATTTTTTACAGCATGGCAAATAATCCACCACCGACACATACCGTTATGCTCTCAGCTCCACGCAATAGAACAGGAGAAATTTCAAGCGACAAAAATCGACCGCTCTTGACATGGCGCAGCTGAATCACCTGCTCCAAACAAATGCAAAGACGCAAATCATTACACTCGTATAAATATCACTCCCAGCACCCAAATACCCACACACGTACTTGACCATAGATCACTTGAACCCCTTTCAGCTTCTTGTACATGGTAGCATTCAGCCGAAGCTCTGCGTCACTCTTGAATTTCAGGTCTGCAATTGAGTTGCGATCGCGAAGGCGGGAGCTTTGCTGCTGGGCACTTTCATCGCCACCTTCTATGAAACGCCGCTCATTGACTTCTGTCTCAAGTGCTTCTAGTGCAAGCGTGGCATCGTACGTCATCTTGGGCACAACCTCGAACAGGCAGTCTCTATACGGACACGAAGTGAGCCGGAAGCCTCCATCCTCGAACATCTTCCGCTCCTCGTGACCGCCAAGGCCAAGCTTCGGGGGCAGTACGTTCAGATCAAGGTTGTAATTCAGCCTTTCAAGACGGACATCTCGCGACGCGTATCCCTCTGCTGCAACGATTCCGCTTCTGTCATCGCACGAGAGCGCTACGATCATCCCGTACTCGAGAAAATGAGTGCCGTATAGTTGTGGATTGGAGCGATGCTCACCGCTGTTGAAGATGGAGACGGGGTGTGAACGCTGACTGTTCAACGGCAGCTTCTTCGTCGCAAATATCCCCAATGGAGACGTCATCGCAATCGGAATGGACCCTGAATCTGATGGCGGGTTGACGTCGATCCGTAATGGCTCCTTGAATGGCGACATCTTGCTCGGAGCTCGAACTGATGCTGCCTTTGTCGGCACTTTCTGCAGTCGGGGCGTTGGTAGAGCTGCTGTCATGAGCGCAACGTCACTGCTAAAACTCGCTGCTTGTCTCGTTCTCGCGCCTGCATCCTCCGCTGTACCTGTATCAGCGCCGCCGCCGTCTTGGATCTGTGTGCTGCCGAACCTGTTCCTGTCCTCACCTCCTGGCGGCTGCGTCGTTCTCTCCGCACTCATAGACTGAGCCTGCATCCTACTGCACTGTCTGTTAATTACCTGCCGCCGCCACCGTGTGTGTGTGTCCTTTAAATCCCGCGCACCTGCTCACTGCACCACTGCCGGCCGCTGCTTACGCCATCTATTATTACCGCCCGCGCCGTGAGGTCACCGCCGCACCCGAAGAAGCGCCTGCTGGTCCACTCTCCCAGAGAAGTCCCCTTCTCTTCCTGTCCGCCTGCTGCCTGTGGGTCGCGCACACCAAGTGGCATCTGCCATCACTCGTGTCTCCTCTCTCGCGACCTTCCGCACTCCGCAACGCGTTTCCGAAACTGTCGCGGAAAAGCGCGCGCAAACCCTTCAGTTCGCGTTTATAAGAGCAGCTCGCGTTTGTTGAAGGGAAATCTTCCTGTATAAGAACTGAGTTTGATGTTGACCACACCACGAATCTAGCTGACGTTTTTGAACCCATCAACGATGTTGAAGACCATGAAGGTGAGAATAAAGATTATGAATACTTGTCTGTGCGTGTGCTGCTGCCATCTACTGCTAACTTAAAACTATCTCCGACATGCAAAATACTACTACACTACCACTACCAAACCTAGAAACTCGGAATTAAGCCGAGCGAGCGCACAGATCAGAATCCAAACGCGCTCGCGCTCTGGCCGCCTTTGCTGACTTCGTCAAGGAAGCCCAGGATCACCGGTAGCAATCCGCTGTTGTCGTCCGTGGGGCGGTTCTTCGGCCCTCGCAAGTATGCCTTGAAATGGTTCATGCACTGCTTGGCGTACTCCTTGTCGCTGCTGCGGATCTGCTCAAAAATGTCTGAGAACGATGGGAAGAGGCTCATGATGAGCATCATTTCGCCCTCTTCCGGGTCGTCGTCCTCGACGACTTCGAGCATCTTAGTGACAAACTCGCCCGCACAGCGCTCCAGTCCTGATGACAATAAACAAATGAAAACAGAAAACTGTTAGGATTTGCTGTGACGAAAGATAACTAAAATAAATGAACATACCCAAGATGCCGTCGCGCTTGATCTTCTGCTCATCAAACTCGTGCTTGTTCCGCTTCGCTTCCCACACGCTCTTGAGCTCCAGTTGCGCTGCTTTTGCCTGGAATCACAAGGTTAAGTTTATTTAATTACCATGCCATGGAAAAAGAAAAAGGAAGGCAAAGGGAAACGGAATGCCCACCTCATGGTCAATCTGCCGCAGGTTCTCTTCGGAGAATGGGATGCGCGTCTGCGGCTCGGAAAAATCCCCCGTCGCGAGGATGTACTGGACGAGCGTGTCTACGTTGTACTCGACAATGGAGCCGTTCGTTCGGACGAACTCAAACTGTAAATTAAACAACAAAAAACAATCACACAAAGACACAGTTAGTCACAGCACAAGCGCAAAAGCTGACGCCACACTTCCAGCGTACCGTATGTGGGCCGAGCGCGCACATCATGATCGGATCCAGCGTGTTGATCACCGACTTGGCTTTCTTCTTGCGCGGCTGGTGGTCCTCATCACCATCTTCGTCCGCAGCTTTTCGCTTCAACTTGGATAAGCGCAGGCTCGATCGCGTCCCCTTGGGGCAGGTCTTCGCCGACGCGCACTTCCCAGAGGACGATGACGACGCCGTGGCGGTCGCGGAGCAGCACGATCCATCAGTTGACGTACCAGCGATAGCGTCAGTTGGCCCCTCGCGGCGGTCGCCCTTTCCGTCACTGGCGTCTTTCGCGCTGTCTTCGTGGGCGATGGTGACGGTTGCGGTGGCGAGCGGGTGCGCTGGTAAGGCGCCTGTTCCCCCGCCTTGCTTGCGCTGCAGCAGCGAGAAGAGCTGTGGCTTGGACAGGTGCATGTAGTACTTCAAGCCGCGCTCATGGGCGATCACGCGCAGCTCGCACATCGACGGGGACGACCGGGTCTCCATTGAGAGTTGCAGGTGGTGGTGTATGAGAGAGAGAGCGGAGCCGCGTGTGTGCTGAGTGGTGGAGTTGCTGCAGCTGCTGCTTGTCGCGAATGCTGGAGTGTGCGGCGGCGAGAGGGGGGGGGGAGCGCGTGCGCTCACTCACTCACGCGGTCGTCGAGTCTGACTGGAAGGAATACCGGTATGGCCGAAATGATACCCTTTGGGTCGGTCGCTTCCTGAGAACTTCCAGAGATGCAAAGGGACAGTGAAGGGCCCTGAAATTCGATAACCGATCGGTATTGACAGTATAAATTTCCGCAGGTATTGTATTTCGTGTAAATATTTCTAGTACAGTTGTTGCTTGCAAGGTTGACAAAACGCATATGTTTCTGGAACTGGTGATGTTCCTTACTGGAGATTGTATTGTAGCAAGGCCGAGTGATGGTCAACCCCAATAATAATGAGGATGGGAGTCCGAAGAAAGTGGCCACACACAAGCAGTTGAGCAGCTGGTGAGTTTGAAGAAGAATGCGGAGAAAGAATGAGCACACGTTCACCTTTCGGCCGGCTCGACAGGTACGTGTACGCGTTGCAGTTTGCAGCCAAGAGCGAGCTGTGGATTGCCGAGTCGCCCGTGGCACCCAGGCGAGCACACTCTTGCCAAGTACGACAAGCTTCGAATGGCCGTCCACAATTGCCTTGTCGTAATGCGCTACCAGTAGCCCACTCGCCGTCGCCGGACAAGCGCCCAGAAGCTCACTTACAATTGCTGCTTTCCCAAACAAACTGGCCATGAAAAGGCAACTATGTGTGAGTCGCATCATCGTTTTCGATGCAGGAGTGATGGTTGTAGTGGATACAGAAACCATCACTCCTTCATCCAGATCTGAGTCCAACAAAAGAAGAAGAGATCCGCTAAAGTACGAAATGGCGAATGTGCAGCGTCTCATTTCCCAAAATGACGCACACTGTCCAGCAGCCAGGAGCTCCTGCGGACGGCGCGCTGGATGCGATCGTCCACGAGCTGCGCGTGCTGCTGGCTGCACCACATGCTGCTGAGCACGCGTGCGAGCGCTCCGCGACTGTCGCAAGGTGGCTTGAGACGCTCTTTGCCTGCATCTCGCGGTGGAAAAACGAAGAATTGCGTGACGACGATGGCGATGACGCGGAAGACACTGCGGACGTCCTTGCGATGGTGCTGACTGCCTGTGCGCAAAACGCGTGGAAGGTGACGTGTAAAGAAGAGAAGAGCGATTATATTGGTGATCTCTTGTTCCAAGGAGACCACATGAAGCAGGTGGGTGGTACTTGTTTTCTAGCCTAGAATCCCATTTGTTTGTCTAAATATTGTTGTGTTGTGCATGCAGACTTTCAAGTTTCTGTGGGAAGTCGTGACTTTTTCAGACATAGCTGGACAGTCCAGTGCTGCTCTGACTGCGTGCGAAGTGCTATATGCGCTCGGTCGACTGGCGCAGAGTGAGCCTGACATCCACTGCATGCTGCACGCGTGGGAAAGCTTTCCAGGACTATCGCGAAGGTTGGCGCAAAGTTCATCATCGTCCACTCTTCAACAAGGTACCAGAGATCAGCGACTAGCGATTTGCTACGTGCGCTTCATTGACAACGCACTTTTCGACACCAAAGAGACAGTCAAGCAACCTTCAATCTTCATTCTGAGTGACCTCGTTGGTGACGACATTGTGCGCTGGCGAGAACACAAGTGGGAGCGACAGTGGCAGCTCACCAGCTCCTCAAGGCTCAGTACCGAGACATTCGGCTCGGAGATCGCGTGTGAAGCCATGGTGAAGCGCTTGCTGCGGGGCTTTTCGATCCCTCAAGTGGACGCCGACACTGTCGCGTCGCCACTCAGCCTGCCGTCGTTCCTTCTATCACTCGACCTGAATGAGCGACTGGAACTGCGGCACAAAGTGGACGTGACTCTGGTTCGAGATGGCGTCACGTATCCAGACTGGAAAGTGAATGACGTGCTGCGATTCGAAGACATCGTGGACGCCCTCAGGAGTCACAAGTACACCATCGGGATCAGAGGTGTGCACGCGCGCTCGCGTCTAATCGCAAACGTCTGCACCGCGCTCCAGAACGAGCTCAAGCAACACGTGAACGCCAACATTTATTGTGAGCTGCGTCTTTTTTGACTGAGGGATTCTTGATCTACTGAGTCTAACAGTTTGGCTGCTTTCTCTCTGTGTGTGTGTGGGAGGACAGGGACACCGCCGGGCGAGCAAGGCTTTAACCTGCACATCGACGACCATTGCGGTACGTCATATACACTGTCTGGTATCATTTTATTTAGTAACTTGTGACACTGTCACTTTGCTGATGAATGCATTATTTATGTTGCTGCAGTCTTCGTGATTCAGTTGAGAGGGAAGAAAAACTGGCACTTGAAGGACCATGTTGGGGATCTACCAGTGCTCTACAGCGATATCAGCGAGTCGCCAGCTTCTGGGTCAACTAAGGATTTGGTACTTGCCCCTGGAAGCATCCTCTACATCCCGCGCGGCACTCCACACTGCGCAGACACGAGGGATCTGGACGAAGACTCGATCCACCTGACCATCGGAGTGGAAATTGAGGAGCAATTCACGAAAGGAGCGCTTGTGCTTGAGCTGCTCTCGTTCGATAACGTGGGGATTGATCAGGTGCATTTCGAGACTATCAAGGCGGTGATGGAGGCCAAAGTGATTCGGAACGAAATGCGAGGAGGACTCATGTCGTGGCATCTTGGCGATGACAGTGTCTTTAGGCAGGAAAGTGTGGAGCTGCTCACGAAGTTGAACGAGACACTTGACGTGGCCCTTGATCGCGAGACTACGCTGGAGAGTAAGCGGCGAATCGCCCGAACCAAGAAGCTCATCGATAAAGCCTTGCAAGTGAGTGAGTCAAAGCTGTCGCTGCTGAGAGAGAGACTGCTGGAAGATCGTCACGCATTCCTCTCGTCTCGCCAGCAACTTACGACGCTCTTCACGCGCCTCCATCGTTGTCTTCATATAGAAGACCTGGCAGTGACGGCAGAGCCCAACTGCAGCTTTACTGCCAACAAGAAAGTTAAACGCTAGACCAGAGTGCAAATGAGTATAGAAGAATTGTGTATTGCTCCACTGAAAGTTATAGAAGTTGTAGTTGTACCGAGAGATGAGAGACCGTGACGATAGATTGCTACATGTAAACATGCTAGAGTTCCTCTTTACACCCACGGAATATACTCGTACACCTTGGTATCATGCTGGTCCTTCTGCGCCGTCCGCTCAAGTTCGAGCTCCAGGTCGTCCGCGAGCTCCAACATCATGCTTTCGACTGCGAGATCGAGCATCTCAGTGAACTCTTCTGTCAGCTTCTGCTGAGCCGTGCTTCCGCTAACAGGAGACGCCCAGGTTGCCTGAGGGTAGCTAGGGACCATGGCGATGCCGCACTGGCCGCCCTCGGGTCCAAGCTCGCGCGCGAGGCGGATGAACCCGTTCTCGCCCCAGGTCGCGCCCCACGAGTTCTTGACTTTCCAAAACTTCTTAGAGCTCTCGACGCCGTAGCCAACAGCCAGCACACCGTGGTCGAGCTGCGTGCCGCATGTCTTGTCAAACACGCCCGATTTGTAGAACTGGAACTCGCGCTGGTCGGCCTCGATGGCGACCGAGACTGGCTGTTTGGCGACCGCGGCCTTGAGCGCCATCTCGTCGTTCGGGGCCACGTCCACGAAGCCCGAGACCGTGACGACCTTCTTGCAGTCGTGACACTGCTCCTGGGCGGCGTGGTACGCGTACTCGCTCTCGGCGCAGATCCCACCCTTGTCGTGGATCCACTGGAACGCATGGTCCATGAGGCCGCCGTTGCAGCCGTTGTCGCCGTTGTGGTCGCAGTCCACGAGCTCCTGCTCCGACAGGTTGGGCAACTTCCCGCCTGACACGAACGCCGCACCCTCCACTGCACCAGTAGTCGAAAACGCCCAGCACGATCTGCAATCGACCAGCACCGTCAGTTCACTTAAGGCCTCGTATGCTATGTCACTACAGATAAAGAGAGGCGTACCCGCACTGGCCCTGGTTCTTGACAGCCGTGACGCCACCCTTCTCGACCCAGTCGACGCTCTCAGGCGCCTCGTCACCATCAGCGTTCTCTGTACGCAACGCTGATGTCGTGTTCTTCTTCTGCAGTCGCTCAGCCAGGTACCCATCGGGCATCTGGAATCCTTTCTTCATCTGCGCAAACTCGTCAAAGGTGAGGTGCGAGAACTCGTTGTGGCCGAGCGTGAAGCTCGCGTTCGCGTGTGCGTTGTGCTCGCGGATGAACGCGTCGTTTTCAATGTACGTTTTCATGCGGCGCACGTACTCCAAGGGCTCGTCGAAGTGCAGTTCGTGGCGCGTGAGCCAGGTCGCGAAGTCGTGTTCGTACTCGATCGGGGACTTGGCCGCGGCGCTCACGGCCGCAGCCATGAGGAAGAACGTGAGCGAGAAGAGCTTCATTTCGGAAGAAGGAGAGAGAAGGAGGAGGCCTATGCTGGAGAGCGTCACTTGGGGAATGAACTGAGAGAAGCACTGTGGCTTGCTGCTTGAGAGATCCTTCGTCAGCCATCCATTGCGATCGATGTAACGGACGACCTCTGGAGGTCGTTTCACGCAGAGTTAAAGTTGGTCAAAAACAAAACATTTTATATTGCATTTGTAATAACAAAACACTTTGTAAATCGCGATCTTCAAGAGTCGCGACGATCCAAATCGCGAAGAGCTCCAGGCTTGAGAGAAGACTGCAGCCGTCTGTGTGTGCGTGTGAGCACAATAGAAGATCAGACGTCTTAGTGAGAGCGAGTCATGTCTGGGATGACGCTGTCGCAGGCGGAGCTGCTGAAAGTGGGGCCGATCTCCAGTCGCCACTCGCTGCGGCTGCTGCCGCTGAGCAAGAAGAAGAAGAAGGCACGTCGCCAAACATTACAGTTGTATAACCACCCACCCACCACTAGCCTAACACGTATGTATGGTACAACGCCTTCCTATAGCAAAAATTTGTCGTGGGCGACGAGTATGGCGCCGTGTCGAGCTTCCAGATGAAGAAAGGCGAGCCGCAGGTGCCCCTCAACATGTCTTCATGACACTTTCGGTCCAACCCCAGTCAGTCTTCTTATCTAGTAATGCGAAATTATATATGGGCAGAACGTATTCAAGACGCTGGCGCTGGGCGGGCCTGTGACGTCCGTGCACATGGGCTCGAGCAAGGGCACGGAGGACAAGGCATTCGTGTCCACAGGCCAGCACGTGCACGGGTACAACAAGAAGGGCAAGGAGTTCTTCAAGTTCCACAGCAACCTAGCCGAGCCACTCAACAAGATCCACACGTTCGACGCCAAGCTCTGGACGGCCACAGACTACATCTTCAACCAGTACGACAACGGCCAGGACAAGCACTCGTACCTGAGCGCCGACCGGATCAACGACTCACTCGTCTTTCCCGTCAACCACGAGCAGGACTTCTTCGCGCTTCTCGCGTGCCAGGACCGCTACCTGCGCGTGGTCAAGAACTCGGAGGCTGTGGCCAAAAAGTCGGTCACGGCGCCCGTGACAGCGGTCTGTCGGGTCCAGGGCAACGCCAAGAGCGCCACGCACACGGCCCCCGGGGCCGCACAGCTGCTCTACGGGACGTCGGCCGGGGGCATCGGCCTCGTTACGTTTAATGGCGAGAAGCTCAAGACCAAGTGGAAGGTCGCCAACAGCGCGAGCGACTCGGCGCCGTCGGCGATCAACTCGATCGCGACCTTCGACCTGAATAAGGACGATCACCCGGAGATCCTCGTGGGCCGCGATGACGGCCGCGTCGAGGTCTACTCGTTCGATCACACGGGTGACGTCTTCAAGCAGTTCGAGTACGCCAACGCCGACAGCGTGCGCTGTGTTCAAGGCGGCGTGGTTTCGACCCCGGGCTTCGACGAGCTCGTGGTCGCGACCTTCTCCGGCCGCGTGCTGAGCTTCACGACTGAGCCGCTCGACCAACCAGACATGGACGACTCGTATGGCCGGTCGCGCGGGACTATTCACCGTGAGACGCGCATCATCAAGCTGCGCAAGGAGATTCAGGTGCTCGAGGACAAGATCGTGAAGGAGCGGGACCGGTCGCTGCGGTCGCGCGAGAAAGAGTTCCTGCCCGTGGCCGAGGACGTGGTCGTGAACCACAAGTTTCAGCTCAACCCGGTATTGGGCGCCTATGACGTCTCGATCGAGATCCCTGTCAACATCCAGTCGGTGATCCTGTACTCAGCCGTGCCCATCGACCTGCTCGAGAACGACAAGAACCACGCGATCGTGAGTAAATCGCCGCCAGATCCAGCCGCGAACACGCACTTCCTGGCCACATATCGCTGTCTCGAGCAGACCCACCGCCTGGAGTTCAACATTCGCACGATTGAGGGTCAGTTCGGGGACCTGGAGGCCACAGTCGTGACAGACACGCAACCGCGAGCCGCGCAGTGCGTCAAGTTCTACGTCAAGCCGCTTTCACTGCACCACCGCGTGAATGACGTGAGCGACGACGAGCTCAAGCGCCCGACCAACACGCTCCAGTTTAGCGGAACGTTCACGCTCGTGCAGATCCACGAATGGGTCGCCATGTGTCTCCCCGAGGTGCCCGGCCGGCTGCAGGATGACGACGTGCAGATGTACTACAAGAACACGTTTCTGGGCAACCTGCTCGTGTGCCGGTACCGCAAGGGCGAGGCATCCTTCTCGTCACCCTCGGTCTCCGTCATCGCGATCCTCAAGGAGGTGATCACCAAGGAGGCCACAACCCGCAAGGTAACGCTCAATATGGCGCTGGACGTCAAGAAGGAGACGATCCCGGTCATGCTCGGCTTCCTCAAGCCACTGTTGGACGCCAAGCACGCGCTCGCCTCCCAAGTCAAGCTCATCGAGGGTATCAAGGAACTCCAGATGCACGAGGACGACCACGCCGCGTGGATGGCGCCCGAGTACCAGCACATCCTCGCGCGCCACGAGCAGATCCAGAGCGAGTTCAAAGCGAGCCCCAAGGCGCTCAACTACCTCGCGGGCATCCTCACGGACCTATACGTAGACCTGTGCAAGTTCCGCGGCACGAACGTCAAGCAGAACCTCCCGCGGCTCTACCAGCTTATCGAGCACTACCACTTCGACAGTCTCGTGGACTTTTACGTGCGCGAATGAGTGGCCCTGAAGAGCATTGTTTGCATATAAGAATAACAAACACCAGTGATAACAAGAGGACATCGTAATTAGGCCCACCAGAAACTCACTGAAAAGCTCGTGCTGAGCGACTGGACAAAGTGCCAGTGACCAGGTGGGATGAACAGCATCTCGCCTTCCTTCAGCACGCACTCGGTGTACTTGGCCTCTTGGAATAGCGGGAACTGGGCGTGGGTCTCAGGCAAGTGGACCTGTACTTGGCTTGTGTTCGAAAGCAACCCGTCCACGGGGTACAGCTTCTCGCTCTCGCTGGGCGCGTACAGTCGTAGGTACTTCGCTCCCACAGCCTGACAGAGCAGGTTGTCCTTTGGGTCAAAGTGCAGTGGGGATACCGTGTCCTGGGGTCCAAACCAGGCGTTGACTGCAATGTCTTCATCGTCGTCTTCATTGTCATCTTCAGATCGACTCAGCGCGCAGTAGTCGGGAGTGAGGATGTCTCGACCGAGCACTGGGATCTATGGACAGCAAGGTAACACCAGATTAGTTCACAGAAAATTTGGCTTTGGATCTGAGAAATACGGACCTGATCGAAGAGGTGATGCTGTGCGAGGTAGCCAACAACACGCTTGTGATCCGTTGAGAAGTTCTCTGGTGGCTCGATATACCGGTCGATGAACTCGTTCACAGTCATGAGCTCTTGCTTCCAGTCGTCCTCCAGGTAGCTCGACCCAATCTGCTCTCCGTCATACATTAATAAAAAAAAATTAACTGGCTGGACTTGTTTCTTTTCAAGGTCAGATCATGATGATATGACAAGAGATGCACCTCGATGGGGACGGTGCGCCAGCCTGCGACGTGTCGGAAGTAGTTGAGATCTCGCCACGCGCCGCTGGGGTTTGCGCGTCCGAGTGCTGGCCAGTGCTCCATGGCGCCCGTGATGATCACAGGCTCGCTACAATGTTTGCAAAACACATAGCGTGGTTAAACAAACTTAAATGCAACTTGTCCAACCTCAGCATGTGTGGAGATGCCATACTTCTGCAGCAGCACTCGCTGTCGAAATTCATCGAGCGACGGGAAGCGCAGCCGTCTGATGGGGAACGCAAGCGGTCGCTCGTACTTCTCTACTGCGCTCTCAGTCGTCCTGGGTTTCTATGGAAACAAATTGTCAGATACTACAACTCTAGTTACAGTGATCCCAAGAACCACAGAAATAGCACCACACGAACCTTCGCGGGCCGCTTCTCATGGCCATCTAGTAGATCCTCTTTCAGCTGTGTCATAGTCAAAGTACAGTGAACAACAATTCACGATCCAGCCAGCCAGCATATTTATCTACCAACCTTCAGTGCCTCACGGGATGCTGATGCCGGCGTCATGAGCTGCGCTTCGACCTGCGAGATGAGCGCGTGGGTCTGGCTTAATGCGTACGGACCTGCCATCATCAGACACTACGGTATTATACACCGTACACTCTATTAGCCCAGCACATATCAAACGACACAATAACAATACCCATATACGCAATAGTGCACCATGTCAAGGATCTTCATGCACTCCAGGAACGCGCCCTTGCGTTGCAAACACAGCGCCTGCATACAAACCAGTCACATAATCATATCCGCCTGCTTAATATATGCAATATACAGCAGCGCATCATACAGTGACACGCAATAACACACTCATCGTTCGTACCCGCAGCACACCCGCATGCGCGAACGCCTCGCGCCACGCGCTCGCGATGCTCTTCCACGCGCCGCAGTGGAGCTTCTCCCAGCTACGTTCGTAGGCCTCCGCTGCGAATCGCTCCACGTGCTGCCACGTGATCTGCTGTTGGTCTGCATCTGCATCAGTCGCTTGGGCCAGCGACGAGCAGGCGTGACACAACACATGCACCAGCGCCGCACCGCCGAGCCGCGTGAGATCTAACAGAGTGAGCAGGTGTAGCAGACAGCACGCATACAGGTCTATTAGTGAGAGGCGCAGGCAGTGGCTGGCGATACCCAGCAGCGCGTACGCACCCGCTTGAAGCCGCGCAGAGAGCTCCAGCTGATAGAGCTGCTCGTGCATGTTGGCAATTTGCTTGCTTGCTTTGCAAATCAAAACGTTTTCCATCCATATGATTGGTTGAAATGCATCGATCAATCAAATCTAATTGGTTGGAAACCAATTTTTCCGTAAACGCCGATTAGGGTTGCTCTTGCACTTGTTGTGTGAACCAATCTTGTGACTCGCAAGCAAACAAGCACATTTGAGAAGGGAGCTCTTCATTTTCGCATTTCATTAGTACCTACGAGAGAGGACGATGGCGACGGCGCTGCGCTTCGCGTCCACTGCGCTGCGGCGCGCGCACCGGCGACAGGCGACGCAACTGCTGACGACGCACGTGCGCGCGTACACTGCGCTCTCGCACGCGCCCTTCCGCCAGGCGCCGGCGCCCGCAGCCTTCAGCAGCAGCGAGCCCACGGCCAGCACCATCAGCACCAGCTCGGCAGCATCGCTATCAGCGCCAGTGCTGGACGAGGCCGCCACGAGCGCGACGTACGAGTTCCTGCTGCAGCGGCTGTATCAGGTGAACCGCTTCACGGCCGTGAAGCTCGGCATCGAGAACATGAAGCAGCTGAACGCGGCCTTCGGGGACCCGGCGGCGCGCTACGAGGTCGTGCACGTGGCCGGCACGAACGGCAAAGGCTCCGTAGCGTTCAAGGTCGCCAAGGCGCTCGAGCGCTCGGGCTACAAAGTCGGCCTCTTCGTGTCGCCGCACGTCGCGTGCTTCCGTGAGCGCATCCAGGTCAACGGCGAGCTCATCTCGGAGGCGCAGGTCTGCGCGACACTTGCCGAGGTCTTCAACGTGAGCGCGCAGCTGCGCATCCCGGCCACGTTCTTCGAGCTCACGACGATGCTCGCGTTCCAGCACTTCGCCAAGCAGAACGTTGACTGTGTCGTGCTCGAGACGGGGCTCGGCGGCCGCCTCGACGCGACCAACATCGTCACGCCGTCGCTCTCTGTGATCACGTCCATCGGCATGGATCACATGCGCATTCTAGGCGACACGATCGAGGACATCTCGCGCGAGAAGGCCGGCATCATGAAGCCCAATGTGCCAGTGGTCATTGGCCCGCACGCGCCGCTGGACATCATGCGCAGCCATGCCGAGCGGGTCAATGCGCCGCTCGTGCAGGTACAGCACGAACACGACTTTGGCGACGACTTCAACGCCGAGAACACAGCCATTGCGCGCGAGGCTGTCGTGCAGCTCAACCGCCTGTCACACAAAGTGGGGAACTCGGAGCTGTGCGTGGACTTGGACAGCCGCCGCGTGGCCTCGGCACTCGAGTCGCGGCCGCCTTGCCGCTTCCAGGTCTTCCATATCGTGCGGCCCAACTCGGCCGAGCGCAAGGTCACGATTGTGCTCGATGTCGCGCACAACCAGCCGGCAATTGAGCGCCTCGTCGACTTGCTGCGCAAACGCTTCCCAGACCAGAAGTTCCGCTTCGTGTGCGGCTTCTCGGCCGACAAGGACATGCGCCGCGTGGTCTCGACCATCGCGCACGCCTGCAGACACAACGCTCTCGAGAGCGATGCCAGCTTGCTGCAGCAGCGGATACATCTCGTCAAGGCCAACAACCCGCGCGGCGCGTCCCTGGACGAAGTCAACCACGCTTTGACAGCACCCAGCAGCCAGGAGGTACACGAGAGCGTGGAGAACGTGTGGACGCGCCCGTTTGACGCGATCTCGACGATCGAAGACGGCGTGAACGAAGCGATTGCGGCCGCGCGCGCGTCGCCGGACGACGAGGTGGTCGTGGTCTGCGGTAGCGTGTTCCTGATGGCCGAGGCGCGCCAGGCGCTCGGATTCAAGGAGCCGATCGACTCGCCCGCGCTCAACACGGTGGCAGGTGCCCACCTGTCGACGCCCGAGAGCCGCCTCGCGGCTGCGAAACGCGTCGTGTCGGCATGAGCGAGAAAGAAATAAGGAGATGCTGACTGGGTTGGATGAAGTGCGTGCGTGCGGAAAGCAAGTGTGTCGTTATGAAAAGCACCGCAAAACAAAATAATCAATTAAAAAATCTCAACATTGAGGACCTCTGGCAAAGTAGATCAGTTGCGGATATTTACTTTAAAAAATATATGATTGTCTGAAAGAACAATTCGAACTTGCTGTAGTTACGAGTCGGACCGTTCGAGGGCGACAGCGAGTTGAGGACACGCACACGAAGCGCGAAAGAGGCGATTGGGACCATCTAATTTTTAGGAAGTTTTCTAGTAGTGAGCCCTCAGTTGGTCCCCAGTGAGGACTAATCTGCTCTCGTTGAGACCAGACCCCAGCCAACCTCCTGTAGCCCTGTAGCCCAGCACTGGAGGAAAGCCACACAGTTATGCGCCTGTCCACCACAGTTGGCTATTTTCCACACTGCATTCGAGAAAGGATCGGACATCGGTCGCCAGGCACGTGAAGCATCTTGGAGTTGTGGCCCACGACCGCACGACTTGTGGGCTCATCAGAGCAGCATGATGACCAGAGAAGCATGAGCATGAGGCTCGTCCAAGTAGAGTCTCCTCTCTATGCTACTGGCGGACTGTGGATGGTCGTCACTTCTCTTGGTGGTGTAGGCTTCTGGAAGCCGCCAAATGGGACACCAAACGGGATTTGACTTTGAACCAGCTCTATCCAACCCCACCTGTCATTTCCCCAAATGCCATAAAAACAACAATGTACAAATGAAATTATAAATACACACAGGCTCATCTTATTACCAAAACAACTCTAACCATCCATATGCATAATATCAATTTAAAGAGTATATACATTTACAAAGGTGAACACAATCACCGCCAGCTGGGGCCATTCCGCCCCAGCAGATGGCCCACCGAAGAGCGGCGCCTCTACGTGCATCCGCAGTCACGATGCCCACACTCGCCAACTCGCCCCGCTACAGACACATTAGCACCAGTTACAGGCCAACATGGTGGCGCTGCGCACGTGCATCTTGCTGGCGCTCGGGCTCGCGCTCATGGCCCCACAGGCGACGGAGGTCCTCGCGCAGGAGCCGTCGCTGGATTTTGCGATGCTCGCGCCCACGCCAGTCTCAGCAGCTCCAGTGCCAGCCGCCAAGGCCCCGATCAAGGCCACGACCGCCTCGGCTCCAGCACCAGCTCCAGCTCCAGCTCCAGCGCCAGCGCCAGCGCCAACCAGTAAGACCCCAGGACCTACTACGAAAGCCGCCAAGCTCACAGCGACAGCCGCCCCGAGCGCAGCAGCGCCTGCTACAAAGGGCGTCAAGCAACCAGCGACGGCGACAGTCGTGGCAACGGCTACGGAAGCCGGCAGCGGCTCGTCGTCCAGCGCGGGAGCCGGGGAAGTGGTGGCTACGAGTGTGGCGCCCAAGACCGCGACCCCGGCGCCGGCTGTGGTGAAAGCCTGCGACGAGGCCACGTCGGCCAAGGTGATGAAGCTCTACGACAGCAACAATGTGCTCGAGGGCGACTGCGCCGCGGCCAACAACTACTATCGGTTCCCGTTCGACGGCATCCCCGGAAAGCAGGTAATGCTCAACATGAGCAAGACGAGTGCGTGCGCCGTGCTCATGCAGGCGCTGCTGCAGGTCGTGACGGAAGACTGCGTCTTCAAGCGCGTTGCGCTGCGCAAGACGGTCAACGCGATCCTGCAGCTCGCCACGAACTTGCGGACCAAGGGCACCACGGACTCGAGCCTGCACGTGCTTCTGGACCAGAACTTGCTCGTGGTCGGCACGTGGAACGACGGCCCCAAAGCCTCCAGCGAAGACACGATTGCCGCCACGGAAGCCCCTGCGACTGCGCGGCCGACAACAAAAACACCAACGCCGCAGCCCACGGCCACTCCAGCCCCTGCCGTGGCACAGTCGGTTCCCACATCGCAGTCCACAAGCGGCTCGCGGCGGCTCGTGGCACCGCTCAGTGTGCCCGTCGCACTCGTGCTGGCGTGGGCAGTTGTCTTGTAGGAAGAGGGATTTGTTTGTTTATGTCTGAAGAGCGAACGGCTGTGCGTTTTTTTTTTGAAAGCTCGATCTTGCTGGGCGAACGCTCGCGTTTACAGTGTTAATACGAAGTCCTACTATGCGTTAAAGCGGCCTCGCTGAGCTGAAGGAGTTCGCCCGACCTTAATTTCTCGATTTCAATTTCTTAGCTCGTAAGGTGGTATTCTGGTGGTGGTGATCTGGAGCATTCAGTACTACTCGCTCAAGGGAAGATTGCCTGCTTCGGAGCTCTCGACTGAGTGGGGCCAGCAGTATAACCAAGAAGTCATCGACGCTCTAAACAAAAGCAAAGCCCTAGGTGATCTTATTAAAACAAAAATCTTTCAAGAATTGAAGACATCTGATAGAGTAGGTTGGTCATATGCTCCGATGAGGATTCCTCCTGCAGCTCGTGTGTCCTCAGCCACAAGTGCCAGGGGAAACTGTATCTCTGGTCGTTGAGAGCCCTTGGTGGGCGTCCATGGCTACATTTGCTACAGCGACTGCCACCTTACTGAAGGCACGAAGGTGGTGATACCCATGTCCCCCACTCCGTTGCTCTTCTCGCCTCCACGTAGTAGCTGTAGGTGCTTCGTCCTTAGAAGGTCGGCGTCTTCGCAGTTGCTGCTCCATGTGCCAGGCTTTGGAGAGGGAGAGAAAGAGAGAGGATCAGACATTGGGCATCCATGGCATGCAATTCAGTTCGAGTTAAAGCTGAAGCTCCGAGCTACCGGAGAAGCCCAGAGAAGCACGACACTGTTATACTAACGTTGTACCTACCAGAATATCTTTAATTATTACCTCATACAGGCGGTTCTCGCTACGAAGCGAGAGTGACAGTATTAGCCCGTGGTGTGTAGCTATAGCTATTTTGTTGAAGATTTGGCTATGAGCTCTGAGAGATGTCAACTAGGCTTTGACCTTGACCAGCTCTCTCCGGCCTCACAGCATGTTTTTGTGTTTTTGTGAGTTTTGTAATTTTTAGATTATAAATACATACAGGTCAATACTATGGCTAAAATAAGCGAAACACCTTTAGATATTATAATCGGTTTGAAGGGGTATACATATACAAAGGTACCTTGGGTATGTATACCCACTCTAAAGCTCCAGTCCACCAGATGCCTGCGGGTAGCGCCTCCGAACCAACGCAACCGGAGCCTTCGCCTCATGCCTTCGATATGCAATCGTCCGCATTCCTCAATTCGCCTCCGCTACAGCACACACAAAAGTTATCACTCCTAGGCCAGCATGGCGAAGACCTGGCCCCTGTGCATGTGCCTCCTGCTCGTTCTCGGGCTCGCGCTGCCGACCGAAGTCCGCGCACAGGAGTCGGTCGTCGTCGACAGCAGCTCGCTGGACTTTGCAATGCTCGTGCCCGCGCCAGTGCCCTCGCCCACGCCTCTGGACACAAACACGACCGCCTCGGCCACATCAGTAGCCTCAACACCAGCACCAGCCGCCGAGAGCCTAGCTCCAGCGACTACCCCATCGGACGCACCAGTGGCTCCGGCGCCGGCACCAACTACCGAGAGTCCAACTCCAGCCACTGAGGATCCAGCTCCAGCCACGACCACTTCAAAGCCAGCGACTGCTCCAGCCACGACAGCTCCAAAGTCAGCGAAGGTGGTGGCAAAAGCTACTGACGCGGGCAGCAGCTCGTCGGCCGGCACGGTAGCACCTTCCACCACAAAGAAGCCGACAGTGGCGAAAACTCCAGCTCCAGCTCCAGCGAACCCC
>JAASFV010000156.1:0-35529 GCA_023334015.1 Globisporangium paddicum
ATGACCAAAGATCGTGAAATGTGCTGTGTCCTTCCCATGGCTGCTCTGTGTGTGGATGGATATGGACTTGTTGTGCTGGACTTGTTATGACGGATACGTGTGTGCTGTGCAATGCACATGTGCACCCATGTGCACATGCGTTGATGGGCCTTGTTCTTTTGATGTTGCCGTTGGTTGGAGTGAATGCGGAATGCGTGTTGTTGCGGACACGAAGCGGCAACGTGTGCATTGATTGCCTATTGTGAATTGAAATGAACGCGGGCTTCTCACTGCACGAAGACGACGACTAACGCTTGCTGCGCCTGTGTTTATTTGCTTGTTGTGCATGCAGGTTTTTTTTTATTTTCCGCGCCTGAGCCCCCACCCAAGTGTCGCTCCCAGACTCACCAACTAAAAATCCAAGGCACACACGACATTTTCCCCTCCTCCAACAACAACAAGCAAGCAAGCAGCAATGGCGAGTAACGCGATGACCAGTAGCTCCAGCGCGCAGCACCACGCCGGCGACGACGAAGACTGGAAGAACACCCTCAAGCGCCCGGAGAAGGACACGCGCGTGCAGACCGAAGATGTGACGAATGTCAAGGGCAACGAGTTCGAAGACTACTTTTTAAAGCGCGAGCTGTTGATGGGCATTTTTGAGAAGGGCTTTGAGCGTCCGTCGCCGATCCAAGAAGAAGCAGTGCCGATTATTCTGGCGGGCCGCAACGTCATGGCGCGTGCGAAGAACGGAACGGGCAAGACTGCGGCGTTCATCATCCCGTGCTTAGAGAAGACCGACACGTCAAAGAAGCACATCCAGGTACTCATTCTCGTGCCGACCAGAGAACTTGCGCTGCAAACGTCGGCGATCGTGAAAGAAATTGGCAAGCACATGGGCGTGGAGTGCATGGTCAGCACCGGCGGCACCAGCTTGAAGGACGATATCATGCGTTTGTACCAGACCGTGCACATCCTGGTCGGTACCCCCGGTCGCGTCATGGACTTAGCGAACAAGGGTGTCGCTGACCTGAGTCAGTGCTCCACCGTGATCATGGACGAAGCCGACAAGCTGCTCTCCCCTGAATTCCAGCCACTCCTGGAGCAATTGCTTAACCACACCGCCAAGAACCGCCAGATCTGCCTCTTCTCCGCAACGTTCCCTGTCACCGTGAAGGCGTTCAAGGACAAATTCATTGAGAACCCGTACGAAATCAACCTGATGGACGAGCTGACATTGAAGGGCGTCTCGCAGTTCTACGCGTTTGTCGAAGAGCGCCAGAAAGTGCACTGCCTGAACACCCTCTTCTCCAAGGTGAGCTCATATATCTTGGAGCTCGATTGTTGGTTGAGAGAAGAATACCATGATGCTGACTACTGCTGTTAATATCTCTTATTCGTTTGACACAGCTCGACATCAACCAATCGATCATTTTCTGCAACTCTGTGAACCGCGTGGAGCTCTTGGCGAAGAAAGTCACGGAGCTGGGCTACTCGTGCTTCTACATCCACGCCAAGATGAACCAAGCGCACCGCAACCGCGTATTCCACGAATTCCGCAACGGTGCCACGCGTCACTTGGTCTGCTCGGACCTCTTCACGCGCGGCATTGACATCCAGACGGTGAACGTGGTGATCAACTTTGACTTCCCGAAGAATTCGGAGACGTACTTGCATCGTATCGGTCGTTCTGGGCGTTTTGGTCACCTCGGTCTGGCGATCAACATGATCACGTATGATGACCGCTTCAACTTGTACCGCATCGAGCAGGAGCTCGGCACGGAGATCCGCCCAATTCCTCCAGTCATCGACCGCAACTTGTACTGCAAGTAGGCGCGCAGTAAGCGGCTCGTGCTTAGCGCATGCGTGCCAATTGAAGCGAGCCGTCTTCGCCCAAGGTCTGACTTTGGGAGCTGGAGGTGTCGTTTAAGGTCGGCGCTGCAGCAGATGGATCAAGGAGCGGAGAAAGACAGATAGCTCGGAGAAAGAGAAATGAGAGTGTCACTATGACGGAGACTGGATGATCAGCGAGGAACGAGAGATGCAAGAACAGCGAGGAGGAGATGAAGAATGCGATGAGCGAAAGAGAGAAAGGCGAAGACAGCGATGGAGACAGATGAAGACGCGCGCTGGAGTGAGAGGAGGAATGTACACTCGAGGAAGCTAATTGGCGTTTGCGTGTCAGATGGTGAAGGTGGCAGTGGCGACGATCTCAAAGCCTGCTGCAAGTGACTCACAGTGGGTGTCGCTTCAACTTTGGCTTTGCGCGTGGCAAAGCGTGCTGTCGTTCTGTGGTGTGGTCTGGAAGAGAGTTTGAGTGCTGCTGCTGGTACAGAGGAAGAAGACGTTGGTTGCGGTGCTCTCGTAGTTGAAGTGGAAGAAACAAGAACACGCGGCTTTCTTCTCTGAAGCCGTGACTTATCTTCTTTCTCGCGTGTCTTTCTAGCTGGCAGGCCTGCTGTTTTGAAATCGAGATGCGCAGGATTCTCCAGACAGAGGATAGACTCATGAGCTCAACGATCTTCTTGTGCAAGTAGGAAGGAAGGAAAGAAGGATTGGATCCTGGAAGACAACATCGGACAGTCCTATGCTAAGCTGTGGACCAGTTTCGCGATCAAGCGATCGAGCGACGCACAGGTCAACTCCACGTCAGGATGTGTCAATGCCCTGGCGCTTTTCTTGTCGACCATCACGGCTGCGGATCAGCGGATGCCACTCTGCAAAGATCCATCTATCAACCTGTCATACTAGCTATGGAGGGTTATGTCACTGCCATACCCGATACAACTTGAGCCAAACAAGCGTGCATGTATAACAAACAGGTCGACATAACAAGTGCAGATCTTGAAGAAGAACATGTGGGGGTGACGTGTTTGTACACGCTTCAATAAGCACCCTGATCTGAAAAGGTCACACTCCTGTCTGTCTGTGATGACCACACTGAGCAGTGATCATCCGCAGCATGGTCAGTCACACGCAGAGGCGCGACTGCCCGATCACAAAGCGCGCTCTGCCACCAGGCAGGTCATCAAGCGCTCATGTCCCTGTACACAAAGCGATCTCGTCTCCTTCTCTTCGTGGCAAAGCAGGATCTCGCTCGCCTTCTCTTCCTTTCTCTTCTTTCCATCAAGAGATGATGCTGATCCGCAGGATCTGATCCTGTTCCTCAATTCATCGAATCTTGTGCTGGGCATAGCAACGTCGACCTGTTCACGCCAACAAAGTCAATGGCTAGCTCACGACACCTTGGCTTATGAGCGAGATTCCTCCAAAGGCCAAGTGGCTGGAAGTCAAAGTTATCCATCAATCCAAAGTTGACCACCCCAAAGTTGACCACATGGATCTCTCTCTACGAGGGGCTCTTTTCAAAGATCCGCCTTCGAAGGGATCTTACAGAATGGATATGGGAAACTTAAGACCGTAGATGAGTGGAGAATTGGACGTGTGTGTGTGTGCTTTCCTCATAACATAGCTCAATAATAAATACTTATTCTAAGTTGGTCACGACCACTGCTTCCATCGCAGCCTCGCGCCTACTGCTAATGCTGCTTAAATATGCTGCTGTGACTTGAGTTTAGAACTCGACTTCGGCGAACACGCGCCGTCTTGTGGGCAGCATGGGGCCCGCACCACTGAGGCCGAGGTGGGGGGCGTCCAGGCCGACCTTGCGGATCGTCGGGATGCAGAACTCGCCCATGCTGCTGAGCTTGCGGGCCTTGGGCGACCGGTCCCCGCGTGTCGGGAACATGGGCTGCACAGGCTTCATGGTGGCGGAGAGCTCCATGGCGTCGCTCTCGGGCCGCACCTCAGACAGCTGGCGCTTGCGCAGCCACCGGTCTTGTGGAGACAGCGGCGCGCTGAGCTTGCTGGAAGTGCTGTTGTTGGCCTCGACACTCGGTGAGAACTCGAGAAAGTTGCGCACGAGCAGCGCGAGCTTGCGCGCCACGTCGCAGCAGCCGCAGCGCAGGATTGTGTTCTCGACGTAGAGCCCGGAGACGCGGCGCAGCACGACCTGCAGAAAGACGTTGAGCGTGCTCATGGTCTCCTTCTCCTGCGACCGCAGCTGCTGCACGATCGACCGGAACGCATAGTGGTCCACGAAGCTCTCCATCCACTTGGCGAACAGACTCGGCTCCTTCTCGCTCTTACGCTGCTTGACGTCGGCTGCAAGGGCCTCCATGGCTGTCCAGAGCGCGTCAAAGTCACGCAGACTCTTGTATGCAAAATAGCGCGGCGCGTGCAGCGGCTGAATCTGCACGGCGAACTTCTCCTCCTTGCCGCCGATGCACGACGTCACGGACGCGACGATTCCTCGCATGGCTGGGTGATGGCAGGCGGTGTCGTCCAGGGTGGTCGTTGTATTCGGGGACCTGTGTGTGGGCAAACAAACAAGTCTTGCTTGTTTGCTAGCTTGCGCTTGTTTTGCTTGTGTGTGTGCTCTGCAAATCCGCGACTGACTGACGTTTCAACAAGCGCAAACCAAACAAACCAATTGCTCGCTTGCTGGACAGACAGTTGAGGCTCCATACTAAAACGCAGTGTAGTTTGTGGTTGGCGGGCGAGAAAGTTGGTGAACAAAAAAGGGGACAGAGCAGGGAAAAAGACGGGCCGATCAGAAGAAAGGGAGGGACACACCAGCCGACGGCGATTGACTCTTTTTGTTACAGCCCGCTGGCTCTTTCAGCACCAGCATGTTGCTGCTTGTTGTTGTTGTTGTGCCTCTCAACAAGTCGACACAAGCGCTTGTTTGTTTGGTTGTTTGTTGGCCACGTTTTCGCCAATCCAAAAACGAGTGCTCTTTGTAAAGGTCGTCCAGAAAAACGAGTTTGAGAGGGTTTTGTTTGTGACCAGCGCAAGACGGCCGTTTTTTGCGTCCAGAGCGTGGGCCAGCCTGTCAAGCGCAAATTTACGCGCTTTCTGTGTCACCCGCCATCACACAAGTTGTTGTTGGCACAAGTAAATAAATCATGGTTGGCACCAGTCAAAACAACAGCAAGGGCAGCTCGTACGCGCGTGCCGGACTTGTGCTTGCTTGTTGCGAGCAAGAGCCCGCAAACAAGCCCAAGAAGAGGCCTTTTTGTTGAGGCTGGATGGAAAAGGAACCCTCGGTACTGTAGGGTTCAGTTGAAGAACAGTTTCGCGTAGGTTCCTCTGCCTGACAGCTCGAGATTCCCTTTTTAGTATGAGAGTTTGTATGTAGCAGTGGACATGTGCTTTTGGAAAAATTTGACGACCTGTTGTCGCAGGTCCTTCCATCTGAGGACCACGTGCGATGACGCCTAAGCAGCCCGCACACGTGTTGCGCGCACAGAGTCTAACACATGCTTGTATAGCACGTGTGCGGTTGGCTGCTCAGGGCGTCAAGCAGAGTCCAACACGTGGCTTGTCAGAGTGCCGCAACTCTGATTTAAGGGCAGCACAATTATGGTTTAAGGTGCGAGATCTCAGTTTACCTGCTGACCAGAAGGATACAGTACCCTCCAAAGTGACCAGTTTGTGAGGATTGCATGTGCGCTAGTGGGTACTGTATCGAACTCACTTGCTGAAACAAGTGCCAGTCAAGACAAAGAAGCAAGTTGACCTGCGCAAGAAGTCAGTCCAGGATTCAGTTGCGAACAAGCCCTCACAAGCAAACTTGCGCACAACAAGCAACTTGCGCACAAATAAGCAATCGCTGGTTGGCACCATCTTTGGATTGTGACAGGTGCAAAGCGGCGAATGTTTCACTGGATTTTCTAATTGTGAGATTTTTGCCTTGGAAATTGTATGCCGCCAGAATATGAAAACTTCCCAAAAGATCGCACAAGCAAGCGCGAAAGGTCGTTGTAGCCGTCCCACACTTGTGACACGAGCCAATTGTCATCATATGCGGATAAATGAGCACACGACAGCACATCCGGTGCGGCTCATAGCTCCGGCTCCGAGGTGCTGGTCACCACCACCACGTGGGCCCGCGCTCTCTCTGTTATTATTTTTTTGATAGAGAGCGCCGATGTCGCCTGCTAAAACCAGAGGACCGCCAGACATGCGGACGCCCAGTCACAAGCGCGCGCTCTCTCATTTTCTGGTCGACCGCGCCAGGTTGCAGCAGTCACCACGCGCCTTGTCTCTGAGCCAATCGCACTTGCTGGGCAGTTGTTAAACTGTACAAATCGCCCACCGAGTGTCTTGCTTGTGTGTTTGTTGTCGTTTGTTTGTTGGACACCTTTGTGAAGCGACCGCTTAAGTTGGAGCAAGTGCGTTGTGCGCAAGTACTGATTCCTTGCGTTCATTGGTGGCGTGAAAAGGGGGCTTGTTGGCTTGTTGTTGGCATGCGCAAGGCGGTCCCTCCAACTTGTTGTTTGAGTCGCAACAAGCAGATCGTTCTCACGAGCAAGTGCTCAACTCGTTGCACGGTCCACAATGGAGACACTTGTGGTCGCTGGTCCAACCAACAAGTGCAGAATCGGTCAGCGCAATGTGACAGCCAACTTCAGAAGCCGAGCGCAAGTGTCACGTGTGGAGACGGCCGCAACCAAGCAAACCAACTTGACATAACAAGTCAAACAAACAACACACGTACTTGTGGTCTGCTTGTGTGCGTGCGGACTTGCTTGAAGCACGCACACGAACAAGACCTGTGCAACAACACGATAATAACCAAGTGAGGAGGACCATGTCACTATTTTGAGACAGCATTTTCCAATAGAGCTGGTGCTGCCTCAAGATAGTGACATGGTCGTCACGAGGATGTAACCTCCCTGAACCGGAATGTGACTAATCGCACATATGAGTCGAGCAATTGATTGGCAGCCGAAAGAAATGCGAAATGGGTCGACAGCCACGGTGCTCGTTATCAGCTTTTCTCGATAGACTAGTCTTCCTGCACTTGCCCGCCGCCCGGACCAGTCCACTAGCGCTGGATGCATGGACAAGCCCCATACATTCAGCAAGCGATTTTACACCAATATGCGCTGCTGTGTGTGAGTCACAGATGACCACAAGAGAGCCGCTTGTTGTTGGTCCCTCACAATTCAAGAGGTACCGGTATCACACATCCGACACCTGGCGAGATCGGTTGCAAAAATGCCTGCATGTAGGGGCCAAGCTGCATGCGTGCGCGCGCATATACACCTGCTATCCAGGTTGGTTGGCCCTCGCATCTGTTGCCTACGAAGCGATGGCCAAGGGTACACTTCACACAAGCTGGAGTTGTTGTCTGTTGTCGGCCATTGCGACCCGCTTGCCGTCTACTGTACTGGATCATGCAGGCTTTGCACACATGCGATCGCAATCACGCAGTCGCACAGCACATCTTTATAACGCAAAAATGACACAACGTGATGTTTCTTGAGTTTGAGCTCAAGTGCGCAACTCACACAAATACAGTGATCACTGTCAATAGTCACCGGGTATCTTCGATACACCTTACAAATATGATGACGTAGAAATTAGTGCATCATATCATCACAATGCTTCCTAAACCTCTGTAATATAATAGCTTGTTAAAAGCTGTGCAAATCAGTTGCGGCTTATTGAAGACAATCACTGTAAAACAAGTTGGTGGCGAAGTCCGCAAGGCGCAACCTCAACACGATGTTGGACCATTTTGTGATCGAAACCTGTCAGATCAGCCACCAACTGTCATCTGTCACACAATCTGTCACATTACATCTGAATGGATACCGAGTAATGGTCACACCACCATAGAATGGTGGTCACTTGTCGCAAATGCAATGCTGTGAGAGGCTCGTTGTGTATCATGTGTGTGTTGTAGGTGGTACAACAACCTAGATCCAACGATCAGCAAGGAAGCATGGTCAGAAGCTGAGGATATCATCTTGCGCGAGGCGTTCGAGCTACATCCCAGCAAGTGGGCCATGATTGCACAGCTGCTTCCTGATCGTACTAGACATTTGGTCAGAAACCACTGGACCATTCTGAAGTGCTCAGAAGTCTGGAGCCGCAACAGCGGAAACAACGTGGACATGTGAATGAGTCGAGTTCGACACATATGAACGCATGCGCTGATTATCGAGACTGAAGACGCGACCGCATATGCATAGCAGTGGCAAATTGCATCCATGTATGACAACTGTGCTGGCTGAAAGAAGCACTGCTAACCTAAATCCATGATATTAACCGAACTTGTGAGGACGTCATGATCTGATACTTGATGAACTCGATGTCATCGTGCCATCTTAATGTGGGATGGATGGCTTCAGGCGAAAGTTCCAAGCACGTGGGCCAGGTCGGCGGTGAGCGCGGCGGCGGTTGAGTGGATATCGGTGCCACTGCCATGCAGCACAAGGAGTTCGAGGAACCACTCCCTACGGATCTCCATCGCGCCTCCCGTGCCTGGCGAATGAGGTGCATGTTAGTTGGCCATGAGTGTGGGTACGATATGGATCTGCTGTGCATGTGACTCACTCTGTGTGTTTGCAAAGATGCTGGTGTGCGGCACATTCTCGAGGCCGATGCGCAGCTTGCCGGTGGCGGTGATCATGCCAAGATACGTCAGTCGAGAGCCGTTTTCGCGGTCAGCATTGAGCCATTTTGCATGAAATGCTGCAGCATTCCATACGCTGGCCAGCACAGTGCGTTCTCACAACAGACATCGGTTTGCAAGACGCGGTTCTCGTTCCACAGCGCCCATCTATCTATACATGCAGGCAGGCTGCGACCTCGCTCTCCGCGTCTATACTTGGCCGTTGGTTGAGCGCAATACTGTTAGCCTGCATGACAAGCACCCACAGCTGCTGCCCTCGCAACTCTCTCTGTCGGTGCATGCGTGGCTTGTAGACACAGCTAGAGACATCTACGCGCTACCTAGTGAGCCTGCTGGACACCAAACACACGAGTCGCCTGGCCGATCGCCCATGTCGCTGCTGCGACGCTCGACTGGACGCGCAGGAGAACTGTTCGCCGACGAGTTGTCGATCGAATTCCGTCCCATGACGAGCCACGCGCGCATGGAAGGCTCCCACACGTGGGCGAAAGGCAGCGAGCCTCAGGACAAGACCCCGCGCCAGCGGCGCAAGGCGTTCCTGCCGCAGCTGAGCCAGACCAAGGCGTTTATGCTCAACACGCATCGTCTCCAGCGCCACGAGGGTGATGATGAAGAGGTCAGCGGCAATGTAACTGACGTGGACACGGACGCGTTCCGACAGGCCATGTGGGCCGGCCAGGCCAACATCCTGGTCACGGTGCGGCTGCGTCCGCATCTGGGCCACGACCGCGACAACGAGGAGATCGTCAAGGTGCTCGACCACAAGCTCGTCGTAGTACTGGACGCCGCCAGTGGCTCCTCTGAGGCCGCGGGTGGCCACCAGTCGCCTGTACGGCGACATACGAGCCATCCGATCCGCAAGATCCGTAACACGACAGCGGTGGCGGCAGCCCCACGGCGCTCGCGCGAGAAGCGCTTCGCGTTCGACTACGTGTTCACGCCCGAGGACGGCCAGCAGGCAGTGTACTGCCACACGACCAAGTTCCTCATCCACGGCGTGCTTAACGGCTTCAACGCCACGGTATTCGCCTACGGCTGTACCGGCGCTGGCAAGACGTACACGATGCTGGGTACGCCGGACCAGCCGGGGATCATGGCGCTCACGCTCGACGACCTCTTCCAGAACATCACGCGCGTGCACACCGACCCACTCGCGAACGTGATCTACAAGGTCACGGTCTCGTTCCTCGAGGTCTACAACGAGAACATTCGGGACCTGCTAGTGAGCCAGTCTAGCTCGACGCTCCCCGGTGGCGCGGCGAACGAGTTCCTGGACTTGCGAGAGGACCCGGTAAAGGGATCGATCATCGCGGGCATCTCGGAGATCGAGGCCTGCAATGCTCTGGAGGTCATGCAGCTGCTGCGCAAGGGCAACAAACACCGCTCACAGGAGGCCACAGCCGCGAACGCGGTCTCCTCGCGCTCGCATGCCGTGCTCCAGGTGCTCGTTGAGCAGCGCGAGCGGACCATCAGCACCGCGTCGGCGACGGACTATGACGCGGCAGCGCTCAGCAGTGGCGAAGACACGAACGTGACAACCGTCATCAAGTTCGGGAAGCTTTCGCTCGTCGACCTCGCCGGCAGCGAGCGCGCCGCTGTGACTCAGAACCGCGGCCAGCGGCTCCTCGAGGGCGCCAACATCAATCGCTCCCTGCTCGCGCTGGGCAACTGCATCAACGCTTTGGGCGAGAAAGGCGCCTCGGCGGCGTCCTTCGTGCCGTACCGCGACAGCAAACTCACGCGGCTGCTCAAGGACTCACTCGGTGGGAATTGCCGCACTGTCATGATCGCGAACATCAGCCTCGCGGCCGCAAGTCTCGAGGAGACGCTCAACACACTCAAGTACGCGAACCGAGCCAAAAACATCAAGACTACGGTCATGAGAAACGTGCTGAGCGTGGATCACCATATCACCGAGTACGTTGGCGTCATCTCAGGGCTCCGCGATGAGATCGTGGCGCTCAAGCGGCAGCTCGTGCGCCAGCAGCAGCAACAGAATGGAGGCCTGAGCCCAGAGATCCATAAACCGCTACCGAGTCAGCAGCACCACAGCAGCGTGAACAACAACAGTGACGAAGGTGAGAGCGCTGCTGAGGAGCAGCCACCGAGTGCTGAAGCGATCCAGAAACAGTTCCAGGACGTCCGTCAGCACGTCACGCGGTACTTTGCCGAGCGCATGCGACTCCGCGAGGTGCTGCTCAAGATTGACTACCAGGTACAGTTGCTGTACTTTCTTGAAAAAGGGTTGGCTGTGGTGCGTTTGCGAGACAAGTCTCTCTGATGAGTTGATGATGTGTTGGTGTAGATTGTTGTTCTCGTAGACCAAGCACCCGTCGCGGCTGAGAGTGATGACGCAGGATACGCCAGCGAGAAGCTCGAAGGCATGCCGAGGCCCGAGGTGGAGGTGCTACAGTCGATGGCTGAAAAGAACCAAGACGAGTCGACTTTGGCTGGCTCACCCAGGCATGAGCCCATGGCTCTCAGCGCAAAGACTGGTCCAGACAATGGCGTGGTGTCAGAGCAGGCGCTCGAGGAGCTCGAAGCGCTGACGCGTCATAAGCAGGCGGTGCTTCATGAGCTCGCGAGACTCGAGACGCGCATGGAGGACTTCCGCTCGGCGATCCTGAGCAGCTCATTGCTTGCGGACCACGCGATGTTCCGCGAGATCCTGCTCATGGAGTTCCGCGTGGGCAACCTGGAGATCGAGAAGATGGAGCTCCAGCTGGCGAAAGAGCTACGGGATCTCGAAATCGGCAATCGTAGGATGCGAATCGGTGTCCAGCCCAGTAGTGACCAGCGTTTGACTGACTCGGGGGAGTCTGAACAGCTCAAATTACCATTGCTGAGCCAGCTCTCGCCAAAATTTTCGTCCGCACAGGCGCCCAAGTCGACCACAGATCAGCAGCGTCTACCTGATCGAGATTCCGACCAATCTTCCCAGCGAGGCTCGCCACCTCCTCGAAGCAATTATGGCTTCATGGACGACCTCCGAGACCGCTTCCACGCGCTCAAGTCAAGTCACGAAGAGCGTGACCACTCCCAGCGCAAACTAGCAGACAAACAACCCAAAGGATCAGCAGCTTCGTCACCATTGTCCAGTGCCACAGTCAGCAGCTCCCGCAAACAATGGGGGATCAGCCTCGCGAGCACCTCGCTCCCGTACATCCGTCTCAAGAAGAAGACCTCGACCGACGACCTCTCAAGTCTCGCAGCAGGCGCCAGTGAATTTCATCAAACAGCAGCAGGCGTGGTGCCTGGTGTCGCTGGCTCGTCTTCTTCGTCGACTGTCACTGCGCCGTACCTGCGAGTTCTCAAGCATCGGCGAAAGTCGCAGAGCTCCAAGAAGTCTACGATCTCCAGCGCACATAGGAAATGAGCGAGTAGTTAGCCGTACCAATAGAACACAACATAGTGGCTGTCAACGATATCGTTGCCTTCTTGATTGCAAAGTCGAAGTCAGGGCGTATATTTTACTGAGTTTCTTGATTCTTGCGATGGTAGAGATGGAAAAGAGCGCGGTTGAAGCAGCTGAGGGGTTCGCTTTATTAGAATTCGTCGTTGGCGCAAATGGATTTATTGCGCTTCCGGAACGACAGCAGCGAATCTTGCGTGTTCTCCATGCTCTCGGAGATCTTCTCGCGAATGTCTTCGTAGAACCGCTTGAACTGGAAGATTTCCACCTTTAGTTGACCAAAGCAGATAGAGATCGCAAGGTTAGCCATCCAAAGACAGATTACAGCACAGCCCTAGACAGTAAGCGAAAACACCAACCTGGCCACGTCGAAACTCCACCAGATACACGCCGCGCTGGAAGAGAAACACCTGCACCGTGCACGTGAGCATACTGCCGTAGCGCACTTCTAGTTGGTAGTTCGCCCAATCGATCGTCACTCGCTGAGGTACGTTCTTGTACGGGTACGGAAGTGGACTCGGGTTCGCCGCGAGGATCGTCTCAATCTTGGACAATACCAACTGAGCTGGTAAGGCAGTCATGAAGCGCGTGGATCTCGCGACATGATCGTTGCAGACTGGCGGGTCCATAGAAGGAAGCTGCGATTGCATCGGGTCGTTCGATGATCTGGAAGATGAAAAGGTAGAAAATGCAGATTCCCCCGTTGGCGTAGACGATAGCGTTGGGCTTGACGAGTAGTTGAGGTCGAGTAGCTCGAGGTTGAACGGACGAATCTCTTCGAGTTTGGCGCTTTTCTCAAATCGCGAGAGGTACAACTCTGGCGGAGAATTGCGTCGGTGCTGGTTGCTGCGATGGAACATCGATCCGCGCGACTCGATCGCGAGAGGTGGCGAAATGAATTGTCGGGCGAATTCACGACTCGTAGTCTCGCGAGCTGGGGCAAGAACAGGCGAGGTGGATCCAGCTTGCGACGTCTCTTCAGCTGAGATATTCTCTGTTTCGACAATATCCTCGTCGTCCATGCTTGCATCATCACCGCTTGCACCCTCAAGCTCGTCATCATTTTCGCTCTCAAGGTCGAACTGGAGGCATGCCACACTCTCGACATCTCGAAGGTTCAGAGACTGAGTAATCTCGATTGCAGGGCCAGCATCACTCTCGAGATTGCAGTTGTTGCGTGGCGAAGTCGGAGGAGTCTGTCCTGAGAGAGGCGAGCTCTCTTCGTCAACACTCGGCATATATCCGCTCACCATGTGAATCGGACGAGGGTTCTTTTGGGGCGACGGAGGACAGATCGCCAACCCCAGTGGACGAATGAAGCCATGCGGAGATGTCAGTCCAGATCGTGCAGTCGCCATGCCGGTCCAGCGGTGTTCCTGGTCAATCGTGTTCTGAGGGACGTTCACGACGACGCTCGACCGGCTCTTGTACGACGGCGTGACTGCTGGGGACGACATTGCCATCGGGCTGTTCACAGGTGGACAACTTTCGTTCATCGAGATGGGGCTCGACTTCTTGATCAGCTGATCCATCACCCACGGGTGGCGCTGGGCTTCCTCGACTGCGAGCCGCATGCATGGGTCTGGGTAGAGAAGCTGGGCGATGAGCGACTTCACTTCAAGCGTAAAGTGCTGCGGGAAGAACCAGCCTGGGAAAATCACTTCGTCAGTCGGATCGTCGTCACTGTACTTAGTGTTGTACGACCATTTGCGGAACTTGTCGTAGCGCAGGCACTTGAGCAAATCCTTTCCGAACGGCAAGTTGCCCGCGATCATCGCGTACAGAATCACGCCAATGGACCAGGCATCCGCCTTGGCCCCGTCGTATCCTTGACCGGCATCCATGAGCACCTCTGGGGCGACATAGTGTGGAGAGCCCACAACGGAGCGAAGACGGCGGATGCATTGCGCTGCACCATCTGTGTTCTCGCTGTCCGTGAATGCGAAAATCGCTGAGAGACCGAAATCCGCGATTTTCAACGTTGAGTGCTCCTCGGTGTCCGCCAACAACAGGTTTTCGGGCTTCAGGTCGCGATGGCAGATCCCAGACGAATGGCAGAACGCCACACCAGAGATCAGTTGGCGGAAGTAGCGGCGAGCTGTAGCCTCATCCGTGCCGCAGTCCAGCTTGATACGATCGAAGAGCTCACCACCAGCGGCAAGTTCGAGCACGAGGAACGTCGTGCACTTACTGTCCTGGACGAGCTCCAGTGCTTCGTCGAGCCGCAGCACGTTTTCGTGGAAGTCTAGCCCCGACATGTTGGAGATCTCGCGATGGATCGAGCGCCGTGTATACGCGAACTTGATAAATTTCTTTGGGATCGTCGGAATCTTGAGCATCTGGTTCTTCACTTCGACCTCCTGGTACGAGTCCACCGGTTGGTCCTCGGCTGCGCTCTCGGCGTTGAGCGTCGAGCCCCAGACGTCAATGCACTGCGGCAACGTGAGTTCACGCATCATGCCTGTGCGCGGGTCTTCGAATGCTGCGATCGCCTGCTTGGTTGTCGGATGCACCAGCCACCACACATTTCTATATCAAACAAGAGCAATTTCACATAGTACCACGCGAAATTTTGCTGTGAGCCACCTCTGACGCAATACAAGATAGTAAAGACCAACTCACTCGATGCGCATCGGACCAGACGACGCGCTGTTGCGGTTGCTGCGGTGCGTGAACGGTGTTTGGTCTGGTGACGACCCCACGGCGTCCAGCGGTTTTCCCTTGACCGCGACGATGCAGCGCGCCAAGAGCGCACTTGGGAGCAGCTTGTACCCGACCGGGTTGAGGATCTTGATCGCCACGTGCTGATTAGGAAGTGATAATAATAATTAGACAGGACACTCAGAGCCTGTACAATAGCTTGACATGATGGGGGTTCACCTGCTTGGTGCGCATGCAAAACGCCTCGTAGACACTGTAGCAGTCGCCAAAAACAGTCATGATGGTGAGTATCAAACGGTGACGCACAACCAGAAGGCGCTTTTGCTGCACTTACACGCCCGCCGCGCCGCCACCGAGGTAGCCGCCGAGCTCGTAGATGAGCTCATTATTGCTGTAGATCGACTGCCCGTCGTAGTGATCCACCTTCACGGTCTGCAGCGTGCGTCGGCGTTCATTCATCATCGCGCTCTGCATTCATACAACCATTTCAATGCAACCAACATTAGCCACATCAACCACGTCATCATCGCATAGAGCAAGGCAATCTTGCACGTACGTACACCTGTCCGCTAGCTTCAAGCAACTACGAGCCCCTGTGATAGCCACTGGCAGCAGCCTCGTACAGATGCGAGTGCGCTCGTGTCTCTTGCACGCACTCTCGCTCGTTGTCGTTCGAAGCGAGTGCGGGCTTTCTCCCAAAGGTGCGTCAACAGCGAAATCGAAGCAGCAGGCAGCACGAGACGCCACAAAAGAACGAATGCCGCGTCTGTGACAGCTACGTCTCTTCGGTTCTGCCGCGTCGGCCGTTGACCGCACTCCACGCACGTTCGTTCGTCTGCTGGCTTTGCTCGTATGCGCCTTCGCTTTGGCTGGCTGGCTTGGTGCGGCCTTTTAGCGAGAAACCAACTCTGCTGGGATCAGATTTAGCCAATGGGAGGGCAAACACACTGAATTTTAGCCAATGAGAGGGGATTACGAGCTATTTTTAGTGGCGCTGGACGTCAACCAGCCGAGGAAACGGATGGAAACGCGGTGAGAAGAAGGCAGCGGCCACCAGTCAATGAATGCAACGTAGAGCTGGTGGTGCGCAAAAGTGAGCATGTGTGGACGTGTGTGTGACCACACATGTGTAGGCCCGTCGCCCAACCTGCTGCGTGACAATGGACAACAATTCGATCTTGAAGTTTACCTGATAACTCTGAGTCGTGAACAATCGTGACCTGTGATTGGCTGATACCATTGCAGCAGACTCGACTCGTTACGACACTTTGCAAGTCAACCACGTGCACTGACCATGTCGTGGTTTTTGAAAAAATCATGACACTCATTTTCCTCTGATTGGATAAAAATCAGCTTCGACTATGTCGTGACGGGTCGTTAAGTGTCGTGTTTTTTTCGAAACACGTTTCAACCCACAAGATCACTCTCACAATGGCAAGCATGAGAAGCTAATTCACACCGTGCGCGCTGGAAGATCACTACATCTACAAGACTCAGCGACAGCAGAAGGCGCGTTATCACCTCCCATCCCCCACTGCACAAGTCTCTCATCAGCGCTATGAGCGAGTCGTTCCTCAAAGGCGTGGAGCTCGTGAACGCCAAGGGCGACACGTGCGCTGGCGAAGACGTCACGCGCGGCAAGATGCTCGCGCTCTACTTTGCGGTGCGCGTGTGTTCGACTTTCCATGCGTTACATGAGTGCGTGGCTGACCATTGCGTCTATTGCGCTGTGCATCATTCTGCGCTTACAGGCTGATTGGTGCCCCGACTGCCGCGACTTCCAGCCGACGCTTAACAAGTACTACGAGCAGGTGAACGCTGACAACCGCAACCTCGAGATCGTGTTCGTCGGCTCGGACGCCACGAAGGAGGACCAATTCGCGCACTTCAAGGACAAGCAGGGACCGTGGTGGGCGATCCCTTTCGACAGCGAGCTGCGCAGCGAGCTCAAGCGCAAGGTATGGGGGTAAATAGGATATGCAATTAATCTGTTGCCGTGTGTCTAGTGATGCGTTATTGAGCTCGTGTGTGCTTTTTGTATGTAGTACGGCGTGTGCGCTGGGAAAGAGCAGGTCGCAGTGGGTGTGGCGGAGCGCAAGGGCGGGATTCCGAGCGTCGTGTTCGTCGAGCCGAACGGCGACCTCATCGACCTCCACGGCGTCGATAAGATCGAGAAGGACGAGAAGTAAATCCACGGCTTCGGTGATCAAACAGGAGAGCCAAGGGCTATCGATCAGCTTACATATGTGGCACGCCAACTAACACAGGTCGACAGTATCAATGCGCTGATCAGTATGAATGAATTGTAAGGACAGACCATGACGTGGCTGAATGCTTCTGTAGCTATTGGCTCGCAAATGCTTCCAATCGACACCTTCGCATTCAGAAATGAGCTGTTCATCACACTGTTATGGGCAGTTATGCGACACATCCAACCAGCTGGTAAGTGTGGTGATTGGCCAAGAGCTCATCATAAGCACCAGAAGGGCATTGGACTCGAAGCCAAGCAGCACATCCAGATAAGACAACACCATCATGAGCAACGACTCGATTCTCAAGGGCGTGTCGCTCGTGAACGCCCAGGGCGAGACGAGCCAGGGCGACGTCGCCGTGCAGGACACGCTGCTCGCGTTTTACTTTGCGGTACGCTCGCGCGCTCTCTCATCTGTATTCGCGTCGCTAATATAATGCACTGCTGCAGGCCGACTGGTGTCCCGACTGCCGCAACTTCCTGCCGACGCTCAACAAGTTCTACGAGCAGGTGAACGCCGAGAAGCGCCAGTTCGAGGTCGTCTTCGTCGGCTCGGACCGCTCGGAGGCCGACCAGCTCGCGCACTTCAAGGACAAGCAGGGCCCGTGGTGGGCCGTGCCGTTTAGCGACACGGCGACTCGCAACGCGCTCAAGCACAAGGTACGTACTGTTTTGTGTGAATGGAATGACTGGACACCGACGCGCGCGTGTTGCTGTTGTCTGACCAAATGACTGGGAACATGCGCTTGTTGTTAACAGTATGGCGTGTGTCTGCGACGCGAGCAAGAGGAAGTCGGCGTGGTGGAGATCAAAGCGGGGATCCCGGCGCTCGTCATCGCACAGCAGAACGGGGACCTTGTCGCGCTCTTCACGGACCAGGACCTCGAGAAGAACGGCCTCGCGCCTGTGGACGCCCTGCTCAAGGCCTAATACCTCGTCATGGCTAGAAGAAGAGAACATGGTGGTAGTTCCGATGCAAACAGTATATACAATTCGTCCTATTCTTAATAAAAAAATAAATGCACAGCTTCACATGAGCTTACCTGTTGTTGTCCTTCTGGTGCTATTGATGGTGACGATGATACCACGCAACGGGTTGCTACGCCACTCACACAAGATGTACGTCACACGCTTAACGCCTAGGCAGACACCGAGACGGCCTGCGCATAGAGATGGTCCCCGAGTGTTTCGAACGCATCACGGTCGATCGTGTTGCGCTGCTGCGTCGCGAGCATCTCCTCGTACAGCACCTTACCGAGCGACACGAACATCTGCGGCGTGAAGCCCTGCGGAAGTTCCTGCGTGATCGCCTCGAGGTCACGCAGGATCACGCCGGGTGGGCAAATGTGCTTCTCCAGGAGCGTGCGGAGCCCTTCGTCGCGCGGCTTGCTCACCGCGACCGCGAGCGCCTCCTGCTCGGCCTGCGCGCGCTGGAAGACCTCGTAGAGGCGCTGGAGACGCATCCACGCGTCACTCGCGCTCTGCTCCTCGCTCTGCACGCTCAGGATGTGGTGTTTCGCGCGCGCGCGAAGCCGCTTGAGCCCGTCCTGGAGCTTCAAGTCGCCCTCCAAACGGGCTTTGGCCGCGAGGATGCCGTCCTCGCCGCTGCGGCTGCAGTGGTACACGTCCAGCGAGCTCGGGATCTCCGCGACCGGTCCATCGAGGTCCGAGCTCTCGTGGCCCGCCGTGCGCGCGGGGATGCGGCGGCGCGCGCGTAGAACCACTCGACGAAGCATGTTCTCCCGTGGCGTGCTTGACGAGCTCGTTCTTCGCTTTATGAGCCTCGTAAACAGCACAAGAGGTGTCGCGAAGGTTGCACGAACGCATTCGAGTCAGTGATTGGGTATAAATTGTTAATATATCGCATTGTGATTGGAGGAAAATAAAAAAACACTTTTATTAGAGCGCTGTACCGCGTGTTTTGTGTGGGCGTCCTCCCCCTTTTGGAGCTCTTCATTAGCATCAGCAGTCAAGAAGACACGAGTCCGTAGCGTACGTCGCTCGCTCTCTACTTGCTCCTCTACGTGCACCTCACTAACAACGAGCCTTGTATTACTGATGTCACTGCACCAGCAGCCTCTTACTCGCAGCGATGGTGGAGATCATTCTGGACCCGAGCATCCGCGATTGGGTCGTGCTGCCCATGGTGATCATCTTTGGTTGCTCCGCCATGGTGCGCCACTACGTGACGCTGCTGCTCAAGACCGAGAAGATCGCCGCGATCGACGAGTTGCGCCCCATGTACGTCTTCTCATGCACCATGAGCATCGCTCTCTCTATTGCTGCTGTGCTTAACGTGAGATGGATTTACTATTAAATAGGAACACGGTGCGCCGCGCGCAGGTGACGCGCTTCAACTCCAAGTTCATCACGGCGGACGCGTTCGCAATGCGCAAGCACTACTTTACGGCGTCGCAGAAGAAGCACGGCCTGCGCGGCGCGCTGCGCGAGAAGGTCAAGAGCGAGGCGATGAACCAGATGATGAACCCGAACAGCATGCTCGAGATGATGAAGGGCAACATGACGTTCATGGTCTCCAACTTTGTCATGATGGGTCTCATGAGCTACTTCTTCGGCGGCTTCGTGCTCGGTACGCTTCTACTGCGAACTCTATGGTGTTGTATATTATTTTGCTTGTATTTAACTATTGTTTGTGATGCAGCTAAGGTGCCGTTTTCGCTCACGCAGAAGTTCAAGTCCATGCTCCAGCGCGGCATTGAGCTCAAGTATGTTTCTGAATAATTATTCCTATGCATGTTGTATAAAGGCTGGGCTGGGTAGTAACTAAATAATTTTCTCATCTCGCTCTGGTTATTTTTGCAGCACCCTGGACGTGTCATACGTCTCGTCCGTGTCGTGGTACTTCCTCGTCATGTTTGGCATGCGCGGCTTCCTGTCGCTCATCCTGGGCGAGCAAAGCGGTACGAGCACAATGCAATATTATTTTTATTATTATTTGAAGAGCTGAGCTATTCACATATTTATCTAACCAATTATTTTATGTCATCCCACTAGCGAGTGACGACAGCAAGGCGATGCAGATGCAGATGGGCATGGGCGCTGGCCCGAACGTGGGCTTCGATGCGCCCAAGGTCTACAAGCAGGAGCGCGTGAGCCTCCGCCTGCACAGCCACGAGTGGGCGCTCGAGTTTGCCGAGAAGAAGCTGCTGGGCGAGCCGATCCCGGTCAAGGCTGCGGCGACTGTGAGCAGCGCGACGTCGACGGTGTCGTCGTCGTCGACCACTTCGACGACCACGACGACGACGTCCACGGAGAAGCGCAGCAACAAATTCAACAAGGTGCAGAAGAAGAACAAGTAAAGAGGTAGGTAAGTCGGCAGACCCTCGAGGTGAGGCTTCGTGGCGATTTCTCACCACAGTGTTTCATCTAATCCTTGATAAAGAACAACATGACGTGTGGTGATCATTGTCCGCCATCAGGAAGAGCTTGAGACCGGACAAACGCACAGGAAACGGTCGAGTCTTACCAAAACGGTTGGCATTATTTTCATCAAGTCGACCATGGCACATGGCTTTGCTTGCCAACCACTGAGAGGTGATTTATATCATCCATTATGCCACGCTGATGAAATTCCCAATGTGTCGGCAGCGCTGACAGCGCTCATGGGCATCGTCCTCGCAAACCCCGTCTTCAAGATCGCATTCCAGAGCAGCTGCCGCCCGCCGCCTGTTGACGAGCCTCAAGCCCACCAAGGCATGTTTTTAATTAAAAAGAAAACGAGGGCGACCGATGGCCTCCGACCCACGTGCGGAGGACGTCTCTCCATGAAAAAGGGATTCATCGTGCGTGCCTGTCAGCCAGCCCCAAGCTGAGCTCAACCTGCGCCAGGCTTGTGAGCTCCTCATTTCGGGATCTTCTCGCTCAGCGCCACACTCCCAAGCGCGCAATAATGCCTGCGACCCAAGTGAGCCCGTCGCTGCGCCGCCGCCTGTCAGACGACGCCCGAGAGCTGCTTCGCTCAGCGTTCGGCCACTCGTCTGGCGTCACGAGCCCCACCGCATCGCTCAGCGTCGCTGCAGCATCCCCAGCAGCCAACAGCAGCATCAAGCACCTCTCGCTTGCCGAGCGGCTGCAGAACTTTCGCGGCCAGATCCGACTCGAGCTGCCCGAGCTAGCCACCGCCGACCAGCCAACCGCAGGCGTGCGCCTGCGAATCGCCGTGTCCGGTACGAGCTACCTGCTGCGGTACCAGGTCGAGAGCCTCGGCGCCGAGGTCTCAGTGGTCAACCGGGCTGGCTCGATCACGTCCTGGCTAACGACGTGCGACGGACAGCACACGCAGCTGCGCTCGTTCTTGCACGCGTCGAGCTCACCGCGCGACGAGTGCGAACAAATCGCGTCGCTCGTCGACATCCTCGAGCTGCTCGACCTCTTCGACGTCTTCCGCGCCTCGCTCTCAGCGCAGAGCCTGCCATCCAGTCACTACAGTCGAGCGGCTGAAGAGCTCAGTGAGCAACACCACGAGGCGTTCCGCGCCATGAGTGACAAGAACGCGTACATGTTCGTCTTTGACCGTAGCTTGGGGCGGCCCTTCCTGGTCACCCAGAGTATGCGCAACGCGCTAGGTCCACACTCGAGTGCCACGAAGAAGCTGCGCATGGTGGTCGAGGACTACGTGCGCTTCGAGGGCGACGCCACGGCGCCGTCGTCGTCTCTGATCGACGCGCCGCTCGGGATCAAGTCGGACGTGGAGCTCATGGTGGACACGGCCATGACGTGCTTCTCGCAGTGGACGTACGCGTCGCAGCAGCGCATCATGGTGCTCTTCGACCTCGTCGACAAGGACGGCGACGGCTCCGTGTCAAGCGAGGACGTGTACGAGCAGCTCGTGGCCGCGGGCCAGTCCGAGCTCCAGTCCACCAACATCGTCGTGGAGATGGCGCGGCTGCTCTGCGACGCGAACGACCCGTCCGAGGAGTTTTCATTCTACAAGTTTTGCGGCTTCTGGGTCACGATGCTCGCCGACGGCTACCGCGTGTCTGACCCAGCCAACGAGACGTCCGTGTGCACAGCCTTTGAGAATTTGTTCCTCGGGGGCGGCGGTGGTGACCACGCTGGTGCGGCATGAGCACATGAATTATCAGGTCTGTGGTCCAGTTTATTATAAATGTAGCCATCTGTAAGAAACAAATGTAGTCATGTGTAAATAATGTAGCCATGTGTATTTTCTGTTGGATAATATCCATTACTTACTGAGTATGATTTAGAATATTGAACCTCGTCTCGCGTTGCATGGAAAGCGAAAATGGGTGGTGGTGACAGCATCACACATGCTTTTGGGTGTAGGCATGCCACACGTGCTGCCAGTGCGTGTGCATTGTCATGTCGTGTTTATCTTCTTCCCATGGAAATGCTGGCGCATTTTTGAGTGCAACACACAAAAGTAAGTTTCGATTTTGGGTGCTATTTGCCACCTCTGACCTTATCGATTTCGCGCTCAGTAAGACACATTCCCGTATTTGACGGACCGAGAGTCTTGTTGGGGCATCGCTCCTCATGTTGTCGTAGACGTCAGCCTCGATACACGCTTCTCTGAGTGTACAAGTCTTAGTCAGGTGCCACTCTCGCGCGCTTCAACCTGCGCTTTTTTTTCGTCTGGGCATCTTTTGACATCATGGGGATTTCCTGCAAATGCCACAGCTCTGCGATGTGTCTTAGGGCTTAGGAGCTATTAAATAGTACTTGAACCTGTACTTGCATGCAGCACACTCAGGTACAGACGCCGATCACGGAGCTCTGGCACACAACAGTATCACATCTTCACTCACATGGCTCTCCAAAATGATCATTGGATTCGAGTCGTCTTTGTGATGCCATGTTTCGATATTTTTCTCCATTTTGGCAAAAAGCGTCATTGCCATTTTGCGCACAGGTTCAATCAGGTTTCGTTTAACATCCATACCATTTGCATAAAAACTACCATCTGCTTTTCTTCATTTCCACATGCACTTGTGAGCCAGTTGTACTGATTTATGGCTCTTTTCCCAGTCCCCTGAAGGCAAAAAAATATATATCAGATAGGTCTGCCTCCACTTGGCCAGGTTATGGCTGAAAATGTGCACTGAGAAAACAAATGAAGATGGGTTCGAACCCACACGCTCTCTTTGTTTCTATCGTTTGATTTTTTGCTGTTTTTGTCTTGTTTTCGACAAATACAAACCTCCAGTTGTATCTATTTTTCCATGGCGGGAAGAGCGCCGCGAATGAGGGGAAGAGCTCATTAGGGGGAGTTTCTCGCTCACTTTGGCTTCTCTCGCGCGTCTCAATCCACGCGCGTCACGTGCTCACTCATTACCACCAGCGCGCGACGACGGGCCCATGGCGCACAACTCGGAGGTGATCCGGCTCGCCGAGGCCTTGGACTGGGTCGGCCTCGAGCTCCTGATCGACAAGGCGCCCGAGCTCGCCTGTGCGCGTGGTGACTACGGCATGCTGCCGATCCACTGGGCGTGCACCGAGAAACGCGGACCGCTCACGCTGCTCGACAAGCTCCTCACGGCATATCCGGACGGCACGCGCACCAAGAACGTGGCGGGCTACCTGCCGCTGCACATCGCGATCCGCACGAAGGTGGACCCGCAATGGCTGCGCCGGCTGCTCGTGGTCAACCCGCAGGCCATCCGCGTGGACACCCCCGAGGGGCTCTCGGTGCTCGAGCTCGCTGAGGAGGTCGGGCTCTCTAAGGAGTCCATGAAGGTGCTGCTGGACGCCTTTGTCAAGTTCGCCCCAGAGCAGCAGCCTCGCGGCAGCGACGACCGGTCGGACGCCGATGAGTCAAGCTACCATGATGCACATGAGAACAACAACAACAACAGGATGACCAGCATAACCTCGCCAGAGAGAACGTACCCAGACCACAGCCAGTACAAGCTGCTGCACACGACGCCCGTGAAGAAGCGGTCGTCGCTGAATCCTGGACGTCGCCGCGGCTCGGAGCTCCTGCCCAACCAAGAAAAAGCGGAGAGCGACAAATACCGGGACGATGATGACGATCTCATTCAGCAGCAGATGTGGCCACCGCTGATCCACGGCATCAGCCGCCTCACGTCCACCGACACGTCGGACGCCGTGGGCAGTCCGCATCAGCGTTCGCTGAGCTCGCTGAGCGACGACGGCATGCTGGACTCGCCGCACGATGGGAATCTCATCTCGCCGTCGTCCACGAGCACGTCGAGCCAGGCGAACAGCACGTCGAGCGTCAACTCGGCCCCACTGCCGCTCACGGTGCCGCCACTGCACAAGCAGATGCCGGGTCCGTTCCACCGCAAGCACTCGCTCGACTACCACCGCGCAGCCGTGGCTGCGGCCGCGGCCCGAGCGCACCAGGAGGGTCTCGCCAAGCGCGGTCGGAACCAGCCGCATAGCCGCTCGGCGGCTTCGGCCGGCCAGCTCGGTGGACGCTCGGTGGCTTCGGCGGGCCAGCTTGGCGGACGCCACCAGTCGTTACCCGTGATCCCGAGCTTTGAGAACTTCAAGTTTGCGCCCGTGCCGCTCAACCCGTCGCAGTTCAGCCCTCACACGCACGACACGTACCACGATCGGTCGTCTGAAGAGGACGAGAGCGAGCATGTGCGGCTACGGTTCAATCGTTCCGGCCCTGGTGGTGGTGCTGGCGGCTTCCGGAATCACAGTGGCGCTGAGGTGGAGGACGACGAGTTTGACCAGCGCCATGGGCGCCACTTTGAGTCGCCGCCCGAATGGAAGCGCGACGACGAGTGCTCGATCTGCCGCGTGAGTTTCGGGATGTTCAAGCACCGGCACCACTGCCGGAACTGCGGCAAGTCGATCTGCTCACAGCACAGCGCTGACCGCAAGGTCTCGATGACCTCCAAGGGCTTCAAGACCCCGCAGCGCGTGTGCGTGACATGCTACGCCGACCTGACGAGCCAGAGCCGGCCGAAGCACGAGATGAGTCCGTTCGACGCCGTGCTGGACGCCGCGGGGCTTGGCAGCAGCAACAACCCCGTCGTGACCTTTGCGATGCAGCACATGCACATGCAGGCCCAGCAGCAGCAGCAGCAGCACTACGCGATGGGGACGCAGTCGCTGCGGTCGCCACAGTACGCGTCGCCGCTGAACAACAATGATGGGAGCCCAACGGGGACATTCGTGTCGACGAATGGCTCGCGCAGCTCGCTGCACCACACGCACATCGCCACGAGCGGGCAGCAAGCCGGTGGCTCACTGACAAAAGAGAAGATGGAGACGTACTTGCTCCAAGCGCAGATGAACGAGCTGCGCCACCTGGCCATGGCGCAGCAGAAGCAGATCGAGCAGCTCGTGCAGAATAACATCCAGATGCAGCAGCAGATGCTCGAGCAGGAAGAGCTCAAGGCCGAGACGATGCTGCTCATTACGCAGCTCATGACGCGCGTGTCGGTGCTTGAGCTCCAGAAGAACGAGAATGCCCAGCGGGATGAGAAGGAGGGTCACAGGGACAGTGATGAGGACGAGGACCGGGCGGGCTATTAGAACCACAGTGTAGAGTAGCGAGATGCGTTGGGGCTGAAGTGGGTGACTGACTGGAGGTCTTTGTTGTGGATAGTGTAATTAGATAGCGTCATGATGTGTAAAGCTCAACAAGACCGACAGACCACGTGGCCAACGACGACACCACGCAGCTCACAATGTGCATCTGATTGATTACCTGAGAATGGGCGCTTGGGACTGGATTGGTATGCTGGTCATGCAGGCTCGACGCGTGTCCAGCCTGTCATATTTGTATTAAACATATCCCTCGTCGTCTTCTTGTTTCTGTTGTCTTCTTCTTCGCCCAAATGCACCAGTCGACTCTCGTTTCCTCCTCTGCCTTCCTGCGTTCTTGAGAGCCAGTAGACGACGCCGTCAAGACAGAAAGAGACTCGTAGACGATTCAGACACTCACCAGGAAGCAGCAGCCGTTGATGACCAACCTGAACCACGGACGCCATTTTCAACTGCTTCTCAGTCTGTTGAAGCCGCTCCGCATCAGCTACTCACTCGTATTCTCTCTCTCTCTATGTCTTTCTTCTCTTCGTCTCTCTTGTCTTGTATCTGCTTTTCTCCTCTCTCTTCATCTGCGTTGTCCACTGGTCTCTCTCCATCGGCAGCGCCCACAAACGAGCAAAAACGAAAGCCACTGGCGCTCACTTGGACTGCATCATGCGTGTATCTTCCTGCCCCATTCGCTGCTGCTGCTGCGAATTACTGCACCGTCGGTCGCTCGCCGATCTCCTCGCGCGCGTACTGGACCTTGCTGCCGCTGCCATGGTGGTCCGCGCCCGAGCTGTGCGCGTGCGAGCTGCTGCTGCCGGCCACCAAGTCGACCACGAGGTAGGCGCCAAAGATGGCGGAGGCCAGACCGAGGCCCGGGAAGGGCTTCTTGGCGCAGCCGCTGATGAACGGGTGCTTTCGCCAGGCGTCCTGGTGCGCGAGAACCATCTTGCTGCTCTGCTCTTGGCTTAGTGCTCGTAGCGATTCCGTCGGTGTTGGGAGATCGCCCTCGGTCGTTCATTTTTGCATGGTAAAGTGTCCCGCAATTCATTTTAAACCGTCAGTTATGTGTAGGTTTATTCAAATAAGGTGTCCCGCGATTCGAATGAGAGACCTCAGAAAAATTAGGGAGTGTCCCGTGCATGATTACATGTAGCTGTACTGTGAACCATGTAAGTTATTGTACACTGGAGTAGTCAATTTATGTGACTACCTGTAAACATGAGAGATGGTATATAATTGGATAGAAATAAGGATTGCTTTTTTGCGATTGGTTAAAAATAAATTCCTGGTCAAAATAGATGCGAGCAGCGCTTTTCAGTAGCATTTCATTCACAACAACAAGAGCTCCGCAACAAACGGCGCGACAATGGCGGTGCGTATCCCGTGGCTCAGCGCCAGAACACGTACGTATGCGCGTCTGTCGTCACGTGTATCTGAACTCCATCTCTCTCGATTATGTACGTGTGTGCTTCACAGGAAAAGAAGGGCGTGGTGAACTTTGAGCGACAGACATGGGACCGCGAGCACTACGAGAAGCTGGCGCAGCTCCGCGCGGACGGCAAGCTGCCCGAGACTGAGGTATGCTATGCATCATTATGCCGCCTCATACTACAGCGCATCTTTAACATTGGCCATGCGCATGCGTGTTCATAATGCTAGGAGAAAAAAGTGATCAAGTCCAACAAGGAAGAGTTTAAATCCGCAGATGAAGGCGCCGAGGGGCCGGCAGGCTCGGCGCGCGCGTTTCTGAAGGCGCGCACGCAGAAGGTGACGCTAGACAACAACGTGGGCACGGTGCGCGTCGTCAAGTCCGACGACCTCAACCGGAACGGTGGCTACTACTGCGAGGTGTGCGAGTGCGGCCTCAAGGACTCGGTTGCGTACTTGGACCACATCAACGGCAAAAAGCGTACGTTATATTATCTGTCCAAGTCGTATCATGTTAGCTTTGTGGCTAATGTGTTTGCTCGTGTATGTATCACAGATTTGCGCAAGCTGGGCTACAGTATGCGTGTGGAGCGCTCGACGGTCGACCAGGTGAAGAGCCGACTGCAGAGCGCTGCGAAGCGCAAGTGGGACCCGATCATGACCAAGAAGCTGGACGCCATGGAAGGTGAGCTCGTGCTTTATTTGGCAATAGATCCATCCTTTTTTTATTTTATTGAAGCTGAATGTATACAATGAATAGAGTTCGAGAAGAAGATCAAGGCCGTCGAAGAGGAGGAGACGCGCGTGAAGAAGCAGAAGAGAGACGAGAAGAAAGCCAAGAAGCAGAGCTCCGGCGGCGATTCTGCACTGCTTAACAGCTCAAGCTCATTAGCTGGAACAGAAGCAAAAGCAGCAGAGGGCGAGGCTGAGCCTGCGGTCGTGGACGACGCAGAGGCCGAGATGATGGCCATGATGGGCTTTGGCGGCTTTGGGGGCTCGAAGAAGTAGCAATAGAGCGATCTGAAGGCGGCAGGCACTCTTAGACTTAACGCAGGATGGTGTTATTAAAAATGAAGCTCAGTTGGCTCAATGAGGTTGGTTGCCAACGCGAAGTAAGCTCATTCATACACTGCGACCCATCAACGCGAAGCGTACTGCACGAATGCATACCCCTCTAAACATGATCGCTTGACTAGAAAAGATATCATATTCAACTCTCCTAATCAAATACCCTCTTAAAGACGATAACGTGTCGTCACGATCCGAGCCCTCTTACCAACCGCCGTCACTCTGTCCGACGACACCCAAATTGAAGCGCGTGCCCCGTAAATTACATTACTACTTTGCGTAACTTACACTAAGAAACCTTTTTTTGCAATATAAACAGGTTACTTCATACAAAACCCCTATGATAAAATATCCTCTCACTCTACCCATCCTATACAAAAAGGTTAATCCAGTAATTTTCTAATAAATTGCACGCGAAGCGATCCAAAGCAAGGTCGGACATCAAACCAACGGGCCTTGGAGCCTCTCATTTGAGCTCTTCGGTCCACAGCACAAGCTCTCCATCCACCAGCTCCACCATGCGCTCTGTGCAAATGCTGCGCCGCCTCGTGGCCGCGCGCCCGTCCGCCGTCGCTGCGCTGCGTGCGTCTACCTCTGCGGTGCCACTGGCGGCCGCGCGCTCCCAGTCCGCCAGCGTCGCCCCGGCGCTCGTGCAGCAGCTGCAGATGCGCGCGTTCGCGTCGGGCTCGCGCTTCTCGGTCGATGACGGCGACGAGGACTACTTTGGCGAGGACGACGAGGACGACGACTTCGCGATCCAGTACCCGCCCGCGACCGCGCGCGTGCAGGCGCCCGCGCCAAAGTTCACGGCCGCCGCGGTCCTGAACGACGACATCACGGAGGTCTCGCTCGAGGACTACCGCGGCAAGTACGTGGTCGTGTTTTTCTACCCAAAGGACTTCACGTACGTGTGCCCGACCGAGATCATCGCGTTCAACGACCGCGCCGCCGAGTTTGAAGCGCTCAACACCCAGCTCATCGCCGTGTCGACGGACTCGCCCGAGTCCCACCTTGCGTGGACCAAGCTGCCGCGCAACAAGGGCGGACTCGGCAAGATGGACATTCCCATCGTGGCCGACATCACCAAGATCATCTCGGCCAAGTACGGCGTGCTCGTCGAGGACGCCGGCGTGGCGCTCCGGGGTCTTTTCATCATCGACACGCAGGGCGTGCTGCAGCAGATCACGGTTAACAACATGCCTATCGGCCGCAGCGTCGATGAGACGCTGCGTCTGATCCAAGCGCTCCAGTTTGTCGAGGAGCACGGTGAAGTGTGCCCAGCCAACTGGCAGCCGGGCGAGAAGACAATCCTCGCCAACCCGAAGGACAGCCACAAGTACTTCTCGACTGTCGGCGACGCCGAGGACGACGAGGACGCCGATGCTGGCATAACGGTCGTCAAGACCAAGAGCCAATTCGAGAGCCTCGTCAAGTCGGGTAAGCCGGTCGTGGCCAAATTCGAGGCCCCGTGGTGTGGCAAGTGCCAGCAGATCCAGCCGTTCGTGCTCGAGCTCGCGGCCAAGCACGAGGACGTGACGTTCGCCAAGCTCGACGTGTCGTACCCGGAGGTCGAGCAGCTCAAGGACGAGCTCGAGGTCGGTGCGTTCCCGGAGTTCCGCTTTTACAAGGGCGGCAAAGAGGTCGGCAAGCGCGTCTCGGGCTACAAGAAGTCCCACCTGAAGGAAGCTGTCGAGAAGCTCGACTAAGCAAGCCTATTGATGCAGTGCGGCAGCTACCAACCAACACACCCATTTTCACATGTGAAGAACCAGTTTCTAGTCAACAATGTTAGGAATCTGCAGCAAATAATAAGACAAACAAAGCACAATGGTTCTTTCATTTCGCCACTCACTGTTCATTCACATGACAACGCTCTCTCTCTCTCTTTCTCTGTTCACAGTCCACGAGGATTAGAATCGTAGCGCGCGCGAGCCATTTGCTGGAGTCGCTCCTTGTACGAAGCCATGTCGGAGAGATCGATGGACGACAACGACGCACTGGTGGTTGTTCGGGCGCCAAGTCCCGCAGTCTCGTTGCCGACGTTGCCAACCGCAATGATGGGCGTCGTTCGGCCCGTGCCGTGCTTGCCGAGTCCTTCGCCGCTCTTCCAGCCCATCATTCGCAACATTTTGCCACCAATACCCGACTCGAGAACTGATGACACGCTTGGCGTCGGTGGCTCATGAGATGACACTGCTGGTGAATAAGCTGGTGTGGCAGTAGTGCCAGAAGCCTGCGCGGCTGGTGCGTTAATAACTCGTTGGCGCTTTCGGTCGTTGTTCTCAGCGCTAAAACGATCGCTCCGCTCCTGCTCCATGCCCCGGTACTGCGCGGTGATCACCTCTTTGTTTGCCTTCGCCTTGGCCAAGTTTTCTAAATGGAGCTTCGATAATGTCTCATGCTTCCTTAGCAAGTCCATCGACGCGAACTTTCGACGGCAGAGCTATCAGCACAAACACAACTTTCATGTCAGCGCATTGAACTATCACACACCAAACAGGGAACCCGGTCACCTACCAAGCAGATTGGGGCTTCAGCAGCGACAGCATTCACGAGATTGTCCAGATCCATCTTTGGCGTCGACTCGGTCGAGGCAGCAGCAGTAGCGGAATTCGCTGGTGGCGACGCTATTTTCCGCTCTCCTTGGGACGAGAGCACTGGGTTACTTGTCCCATTCTCTTCAGTCGCATCAGCCTTTGACGATCGCTGGAGTTGCGACCATTTCGCGATATCATCAGCGCTCTTGCGCTTCATACTCGCGGTCGCACCAGTCGACGTGCCACCTGCTACAGCAGCGCTTGCCGGTGTGAAAGTCTCTTGCAACTTGCTCGCGCCCGTCACGATCTTGATAGAAATTGGTTTCTTCTTCTCCTTCTTGGTCAACGTCAGACTGAAGGTGCCAATAACACCCCTAGCAGCAACAGGAGCAGGAGTACCACTTCCAGTGGAACTCGCAATATCAGTCGACTCACCATATTTGGTCTCGTCCACAGGCACTGGCGGCACAAACGGACTGAACTTGGCGTGAACACCCTTCGCGCCGTCTGCACATCGATAGTACGACCCACTAAACGAGTTGTAATACAGCTTGGACTGCGTGTCGTAGTAGAACATGCTGTCGTGGTCGTAGTAGAGGCCGCACTCGCTCACAAAGACGTAGCTCCCGCCGCCAGTTTCAAACGGCAGCGGCCACTGCTTCTTCGGCCGCTCCACATGCCCCACTGCAGCGACAGCGCTCTGCAGGAACGCATCCACGTCGGCGTCCAAACTAAAATGTTGCTTTCTGGGTCCACCATGTCCATTCGCCAGCGACCACTGCGCCTGCTCCAATGCAGCTTCAGCCATCAAGTTTGCCGTCATGTCAGGCAAATTGTCGCTCGCTGAGTCCGCGAAGACTGGATGAGGAAGGGTCCTTGAGCGCTGCTTTGGGAATCGTGTGTCTCTCGCAAATGAAACTCGCACTTGCTGGCCCTGGACACGCAGGTTTCCGCACGAGTCCATGGCTCGTTTCGCGCTCTACATATATTATACAGAGCATTTGAGGTCCGTTCTTATTAATGATAAATAGTACAAGAACAATGCAAAGTAGTTCACACACCTCTGCGTCGACAAACTCGACGAAGCCAAAGCCGCGAGTCTGGTTTGTCAGACGATCACGGATCAGTCGGATGTCGTTGACGCCTTCGACCTCGGCAAATGCGATGTGGAGCTATCAAAAATTCTATTGGTAAGCCACACGCAGCGCCAAAACAATCACACATACTATGCAGCCGCTCTTACCTCGCCTTCTTCGATGTACTGTGGTAGATCCCGAACGAGGAGCACCTGCGATGGCAGATCTGGCTCATCGTTCTCACGATGACCACGATCGTGGCTGGATCCACCGTCGACACTCAGAGCATGGTCTTTCGCATGGAGCTGGTCAGATGGTGGTCTACCAGCAGAGTGGCTCGTGAATAGCACCGACTGTCCTTGAGGCACTTCTTTCGCGTGTTCTGCCCGAGGCACTTCGCACCTGAAACACGCAGATCGCCGTGCAAAGTTCGTCCCATGACACTACAGCGCCGTACAAATCCAAGTGAGACATAGATCATCATGAGCTCTCGCAACATTGTCGAAGCCGAACTCACCTCTGTGCATATCCAGTCCAGGCGATGCGGGCCTCCTCCTCCCGGTGCTTGCTGCCAGTCACCTCCGCCACCATCACCTCCATTCCAGCGGTTAGTAGGGCGGCTAGTGTCCGTGAAACCGATTGCCAGGGGTCGATTGTCCAGATGCAGAGGCCCATTTGCTGCCATTCAGAGCAATAGGAAATATCCGGTCAAACGTGAGCCAACTGAACTGAGAACACTTTGCACTACAAGCTCAAATCTCGACTCACTGTACGCGAGAACGACCTGGTGAGCGTCGTCAATGGACGAGAACTCCACGAACGCAAAACCGCGAGACTCCCCCGTCGCCTTGACAAGTTCTCACACTTAGTAAAATCATCAGATATATAATAGAAGCTGTGTAAGTTTGCGTACCTTGTTGTAGATGATGCGCGCGATCTGCGGTCGGAAGGCGGCGAGTGCGTCCATGATCTACGACAGAAAAGCACGACGGTTTCCACAGTGTGAATCTCTCGCGTCATTGTGCTTAGTGGGGCTGGGAGCTGTGGCTCTGTGGATTCTCTCTTGAGGTGTAGGATCACAGCGCGTTCACACAATGGTGCGTGGCGCGCAAACGCAAGTGCTCAGTACCACCGCGTATCAAAATACCATTATCTCGGTGACGGTCAGCGAGAGTCCACGGACAATGAGCGTCGAGCTCGGCGGCGCGTCTCGAATCTGCAGCGCGGGGTCGTTCAGGTGATGCTGCCATCGCTGCTGCGAAGGTGGTCGATCTCCATGCTGCAACTGACCGTAATCAAAGCGCACAGGAGGTTGTTGGTGGTCGTAGTGCTGTTGCTGGAAGGAGCCGTCCATGCGCCGCGACGAGTGTTGTTGCTGGGAACTTGAGCTGGAGCAATCGGGGCGTGCGTATCCGCGTTCGTAGGCGCCCCGGGACAGACTTGGGCTACCAGGAGATGCAGAGGGGTGTCGATACGCAGACGCGTGCTCTACTGATGCCCGACTGTCAGTGATGTGGGGAGGCGCACGTCCAGCGTCACCGTGCTGCTGGTGCGCCGCCATGGTCGAGTGGCTCGTGAGAAATAGGCTTTTCTTGCGCTTCAAAAATAATCGAGCATATAAAAAAAGTGTTTTGTTGAATTGTAAAATGTATATTGTTGAAGACTTGTTCGAGCGACCTTCGGCGCTCATGGGCTCCCACAGCCATGCGCTTTGAACTCTCGTATAGAGCCACTGCGCAGTCGCTTTTGGTCATCGCCACTTGTATCTCTTTTGCAAGTGGGGCCCGTCGCGACAACTAGCCCTTTTTGCCTTGTAGATCAGTTCAAATCAATGGCGCTGGTGACTCCAATGCTTGCGCTCAGTACCCGACACAATTGGGCATGGAGAGGGACATGACAGGTTGGGCACCAGCACGCGTACAAACAGAGCTGCCCAGTGTACAAAGGTAAGCGCGCGAGCGACGAGCGGGCGCCAGTGCATATTGTCGTGGGCTTGCAGGCTTTGAGCTGGACACGACGGACTTCTCGCCAGCCATCGGCAACTGGAGCATCCGCCACGCGAACGAGTACGGCTACCTGCGCGTGACGGCGGCTGAGGACGCGATGCAGCTCCAGTTCGTGCTCAGTCGCAACGGCGTAGTCTATGACGAGTTCACGACCCAGCTCTGGCTGTGAGAGAGTCTCCTGGAAGGAGAGTCAGTTTTATTTTTAAGGATACTTTCTTCATATATCTTCTTTCAACAAAGTTGAAATCGTTACATTTCCAAAACAAATCAAAGTCCCTTCAGGAGTTGAGATGGAAAGCTCCAGCTCCAGCTTCAGCCTGCAGATCAACCAACCCTTGGGTATTCCAAGTACAATCGAGGCTGTCGCTCGTGCCTCTTTCTCGCACCAGGCGGTCTAACGAAACGCTGATGCAGGGTTTTTTCACGGGGTGTCAATCGGAGAAGTCCGACAAGGCAGAAGAGAACCTGACACAAATATAGAAGAACTGTTTCCTTGTGATGTCAATGAAGTCATTTGCCTGAGCTGCTTGACAGCGGAAGATGTGTTCTTCGACGCGGACTCAGGTTAAGCTAAGCGTCGGCGTCGAAGCTTTGGCATGCCGCCTCGTGTAGGAGTCGCATCCACCCGCACATGGCACGAATCCACAGCATCGCTGGCGACCTTCGTCGGTGTTTAGCTCTCGGATATTGGCAAACAAAGTCGGCGTCAGTGTTGCTGTCACACGACATCGTCTTCGAAGAAAATACCAACGCGTCCGTCCGCTGCATTTCCTTACTATCTCCTTTTCTATGGCTGGTGGTGATCATGACGACTATGTGTGACCGCCATCGTGGCACATGAGGAGATAGATTTTGTCAGTTGTGGCGCTTGACACAGATTGAGGAGATCACTACTACGTACGAAAGCACGCCAAGCAACTTGTATGTGTATCAACGAAACCAGTGATCAGATTGATAGAAAGTAATATCATTGCTACTTATTACTCATTGTGTTCATCTTCAGACATACAGTAAGGCGAGCCTCTCTTGCCATTTGTTTTTAATAGCGAACCATCTCTACATCGGCACGATATCACAAAGACAATCGACTAGCCCGCCTAGCTACATCAAATCCGGGCTGAACGCGCTGAGAAGTCTCTCGTGGTCGAAGAACACAAACCAGAAGCTCGGCGCTGTCTGCTTGACCAGAAAGTCTACTCGGGCCATGCCGTCATAGACGATCTTGTATGCTTGACGAGAAGGTGGCGCGCCATATTGAAAAGCGGTTCGGTGGTAGCGCTGCACGTCGCAAATCAGAGCATGGCACTTCAGCATTTGCTCTCGAAGCTTGGTGACCTGCGATATCAAAAACAGCCGTTACTCAAAGAGGTCACTTACGGTGAAAATACGGTGTAACGACCTTGTACTCTGCATCATCTCCAGCGTTTCCACAGGTAGACAGGTACAGTCACGTAGAAACACGCCTCATCGTGTCTACACGCTGTGCTCACTTTCTATTTCGTGAATGGAGCTTGCTCGTGAATCCCCCCTCAAAGCACACAAACCGCGCACGCGTCGTCAAGAGCGAGTGGCATTGATGCGAATCATTTCACGATTCATCTTCTTGGAACTTCCACAAACATATACCGAAAGCTACCTGGAAAAAAAAAAACAACGGCGAAACGCTTATAATACGCTTGCCACAACTTTTTTCGCCCGCAGCCATTCATTTCAAGCCAATCATGTGTGCTTCTCGAATCAATTTTCTTTTCATCCAATCGCTATTTAGCGATGAAAACTGTTAAAAGATCCACAATATGTACCTTTGACAAACCAAAAAGAGCATTTACACTATCATGACCAAAACAAATCATCTCCCGATTTTGAGAGTCATCTCCAACGCATTGCAGTAAGCACGTCCACATTGTAGAGCTTGTCGAGCTTTCGTGACGTGCACTCTCTTCCTGCAACCATAGCGCGATCCAGCACTTCGTCAAGACACTCTAACGCGTGGCGCGTCTGGCACTTGCTGAGCTGTGCTTTAAACTGCCGGATGATGCCGGCGTCTTGTGGTTGTAGGAATGCTGTTGTGTTCGGCGGCAGCATCTGCAGCTTGACGTTGGAGAGTGGCTCGTCCATTCGATGCGA
>JAASFV010000157.1:0-35158 GCA_023334015.1 Globisporangium paddicum
CAAGCGCAGAGATGGCTACAGCTGAAAGCTGAATAGTTGAGTGATGGGAAAATCAGAATTTTCCAAATATCCATGTTGTTGTTGAACATCAAACGTTAAGTCCGAGCTAGTGCTGGATGTTAAGTTCGCATTGGGGCTCTCAAGGTTGTCCTGCGAGTCATGAATAAGCTTGACAACGACATCGACTCTGGAGTACTGGTTTCTTGTTGTAAATGGAAAGCCTTCGGTCTCTCCAACCCACATTATGACCCCGAACGTCGAGAGAGCAGCTGCAGCAGCTGATGCGATGCTGCAAACGCGTCCAGCGGCTCAATGAGATCCACTCGGAGGTCCACTGGTGCACTTCGCGATGGACTCGAAGTCGCACCACCTCTGCCGAACGGTTGCTGCTTTGTTGGCGTCGTGCTGAATTGGTGCTGCTGGCGCTGCTCGCTTGCCACAGTCGCCACTCTGATTCGCTCACAGCGAGAGAGTAGCACCTGGAAATCCCTCCCGATCGTCGCCTGGAGCACTCGAAACTTGTCGTGGAGACTCAGCTGCGAGAAATCCTGTGCAGCGACGCCCAGGAGCGCCTCAACCGTCTCTCCGTGGCAGACTGCGAACGTTGGCTGCGCTGTAGAGCCGTCGTCGAGATGCAGGATCAGGGAGCAAAACGTCTGGCTCGTGTCGACCATGCCGCTGAAAATCTCGTGGCAAAATTCGCACTTCCACCGCGGAGTGTAAGAGTCACCACTGCTGTCATTCGGATGCGCTGTCGAGGTCGTCGGGGAATTCAGTGTTGGCGCCAACTCGAGACGTCGAAGACACACTTTGTGTGCGCACATGGTCGAAAAGCCTTTGCGGCAGCTCGCGTCGCTCGAGTACAGTGCGATCTGTGGACTCACGTCCTCTGGGATGAGCCAGCCGACGTATGTGATGCACATCTTCGCCAGGATCATCCCCATGGGCACAAACGCTGTGGTGGTGGGTTCGGGTCTGCTGTTAAAACCGCTGCTACTGGTTAGCAAGCCTGCTGGGATATAGGAAGCCACAAGCTTTGGCTCTTGGTCCAGATTCGTCTTGAGCAGACCCGGGGTCGCGTTCACGAGCGTTAGTCGGGCGTTATCGCTGAACATCGACTGCTTGCCAAATATGCTCTCCCAGTCCGAGCACAGCGCGACAATTGACGATATAGTCGTCGAAGACGATGGGACGCTATAGTCTGCGCTCTGGAACGCAACCGTGGCTTCAGCTGCCTGGGGCGTGAGCGTTGGGTGTGCGCCATGTTCGCGCGTTTTCCGGATCGCCGGAGAGTGGACGTCCACTGCCACGAGTCCATCCAGAAGAACGGTTTGGCCTGGTTGTAGTCTCAAAGCCTTGAGCGCATTCTCGCCCGTGACTTCGACAGCCAGCGTCTGCTGTGACACTGCGTTGTAGATCTGAAGCAGCACGACAAGGTAAAACTTGGATACGATCGCGCGGTCGAGCATCGGAGCTGGTCCGCCTGAGTGTGAGTCTTGGAAGGTTCCGTTCGTCTTGGGGTCATAGTACGAGTAAAAGTACGCGGCCATGAGTGGTATGCCGTGCGAGACGCGGATGCTCTTCACGTGGCCGTACAGTGAGAAGTTGAGCCATTCGTGTCTGACGTCCTCGTACCGGAGCGAAAGCTGTTCGCTCTTGACGAACGTGATAAGCTCGCGATCTCGAACGGAGGCTTCGTTGGTGTCATTGCCCGCTGAGGTTGTGCTCTGAGGCGTGACGAAGAAGACCGTGGCGCTGCCGTACTCAAGGTAGAACACGCACCGTTGCTGCGACGAGTACTCGCTGAAGATGCGTCCGATCTCCGTGTCTTGGGCGTCGCACACGTGCACATACGGCTGGAAGATCGCGAGCTCGTCACCGATTTTAAACAGGCGGCTGAGCGCCACTTGCTCGTCCCAGAGGATCATCACGTGGGATGCCTGGGCCAGGCGTTGAATGCTGTTGATGTTCTGGTCTGTAGTTGCTGTTGCGTCTCCCAGGAAGATAACCTGGCGGTGGATATGCAGTGATGTCTGGCTCGGACGCACGGCTCCAATGTCCAGAACCTAGATAGAGTCCATAGTGAGCGTGATAATTAGCACAATAGATTTTTTATGAAGGCAAATAAATAATATATAATAAATAATACCTTGACTCGCACAACGAGCTGCTGGAGGATCGCTAGGTCTTGCATCGCGACGAACTGGTCGAGGCGACCAAGTCCGATCGACTGCTTCACCAGCACGCGGTCGAGCGCATTGCTCGCTACGTCCAGATGCAGAGCGAGGTACTGCGTCGGTAGTAAAGAGTATGAAGACCCGCCTGCTGAAGTTCCACCACCACCGGCATCTCTGCGCTCCATGAGCTTTGCATTCGTGAACACGACCGTCCGTCCTCGCTGGAACGGGAACGCTTCAGCACTTACAGAGAAAAGGCACAAGCAAATAAAGAAATGCATACTCACGCTTGTTACAGAAATTAAGAAACACAAATAAAGATTTATGTACCTGCTGGACTGGAACTCCGTCTGTGAACTCAAGAACCCCGAGCAAGCGCGAAAGCGCTGGTGGAGGTACCTACAGCCACACAAATATTGTAGCCACACGGTAAGCCTAATTCCCATATCTAATTAATTCCACACAACACGTACATGTCTAGTCTCAGCTCGTTGTTTCTGTCAGCCTGGATCGAGAGTTTGTGGCCGTTGAAGCTCACGAGACGGGCTAAGATGGCGTCGTCCTGCTCTTCCAGCTCTGACAGCACGCGCGACACGTCCTCCACGCCACGCACAGCCTTCTTACAGCTGCTGTTCGTGGACGACGGGTGTATTATGCGCTGCAAGAGCACCATGAGCTCCGTCACGACGATCGCCTCGGTCACACCGTCCGGGTACGCTTCAATTAGGCGCATGAGCTGGGAAAATAATACGTATAAGCATATAAGCATTAGCATTGTCCATTTATTAGTGACGCTCACTGTATGCAGCACGGTAGATAGTACGTACATTACTGTAAAGCTCAGCTCACCTTGGAGAGCACCCAGCTGAAGGGCACATGCACAGCACTGGAGCTGTTGGTCGGGTCGGCGCGGTGCTTGGCCGCCCAGAGCGCTTTCAGACGCGACTGCACGAATGCTGCCTGTCGCAGCACAAAGTCCCAAGACGCGCTCTCCGAAGCCACTGCTGCTGCTGCTGCTGCTGCTGATGGTGTCGCTGCACGCCGCTGCGCAGGTGGCGCGCGCTCCATCTCTTCCATCGCCTCAATCAGTTCCATTAGTTCCGGTAAATTAAAAAAAAAAATACCGGTACAGTGTCCTATTCCGCTTTTAAAAAGATAATTAGGAATCCGTTATTGTGGTTTTCACCAATTTTGGCAAACCAGATCAGAGTATGGGGTCATATTTAGCATCCAGGCCCGATATAAAATATATCGGACCCCGAATTGGGATTTCAGGTCGCATTAATCTAGAACATGTCCGTTTTGCCCCAGAAATTCGGCACTACGGAGGTGCGCGGCGATGAGGCTGGTTGCAGTAACGTGCGTGCTTCATTCACAAAGGAAAAGAGGCGTGGCGCCTGTCATGAACAGGAAACAAGAGAGGATTGGAGTCCATGATAAGATGAACGTTTGCCACCATTTTTGTAAGTAGCACTACTTTTAGCTGTGCTCAGCACCATATCAGTTTTATTTTGTCATGAATCAACCAGGGGGCAAAAATGACTATTTTTGACATTCATGACACCTACTGCGAACTAAAACGCGCTAAGTTCGACTCGAGAGAACGAGCCATAACGTGATCCGCAATTCTGATGGCGCAGCAGAAGCTCGAGGTGCTCAAGCCGCGCAATGGCGCGTCGTCCGTGGCGCCGCCGCGCGTGCTCTCGGACGCGTCCATGTCGCTCTCCTTCAAACTGCCAGCAAGCTACTTGCGCTCAGCGTCGCGAGCGCCCATCTCATTGCAGTCGCGTCCAACTGAAGAGCTCCGTCAGACCACCAATGCCGCAGCCACGAGCCATCAACAGCCAGCAGTTGTGCGCGACGCCTGGAGCGACGACGATGATGGCGATGAAAACGTGCTCTCGTGGGAAGACCGCGACTATAGCGGGCCAGTGGGTGGCGTGCCGCCAAGAGCTAATGACGGCGGTGAAGAAGAGGATGATGAGCTGGTGGTGACGACGAATGCGATGGAGATCGGTGGTTGGGACGAGCAGGACGCGCCCGAGCTACCGGACGACTTTCCTCTGCTACTCGTAAACCTCACGCGCATGCAGAAGGAGCACTTTCCGCAGGAGCGAGGTGCTCCGACTGCTGCGCTCACTGAAGAAGAGATGCAGCAGGTCTTTGAGCTCGTCAAGGACACGCTCCATCGCCACTTTACGCAGATGGTCGAGGTGCTGTTCGAGCAGAGTGAGTTGTGATATTTTTTTTCCTACTGCTGCCTGTCTGTATGACTATTCTAATGCTGCTGATGGACATTACATGTGGCATTTAGAATCGTGTTTCCACTGCACGTACGGCACGTCGCGCGCCATGCTGCGCAACCTGCACGCCGCGTATCCTGAGGACGTCTTTGGACTGGTCGACTACCCGACCAAAGTCCAGGGCATCGAGCTGAGCGAGTTTTTGCATGTACTCGCGCGGCCCTCGCGCTGGCGCAGCGTCGACTACCTCAAGGACTGTCTGCGGCGCTGCTCACGCGATATCAAGTGGAAATTGGACGTGGCTGTGGAGCTCGAAGTGCTTGCAGACAAGGAGTACGAGGTTTTCACGACAGAGCAGGAGCGTCTGAGCTCGGAGATCGACGAGCTCACGCGGCTGCGGGACTCGTTCAAGGCGAAACTCGACAAGCTGATGGGGAAAGAAACGAGCGAGAGCAGCAAGAAGGCCGGCAACCAGCAGTACCTGCTGCTGCGCAAGCTCGAGGACATTGAGACGCGGCTCGTGTCGCTACTGGACACATATTTGCAGGAGCCCGAGCTCGAGGAGAGCGAATGTGACGGCATGTTCGACGGCGCGAGCGCTGGTCACGACGGCCTCGCGAGGGGCATGAACGTCTTGGACATGGTCGTCGCGATGATCTTCAGCCGCCTGCCGCGCGACTTCAGCCAGCAGTTGACGAGCGAGGAGCACTTCCAGATGCTCTTTGACCACCACATCCACATCCGACGTCTCTGGAAGAAGGACTTTGGTCGCCTGCCACCGAGAACCAACGCGGCGGCGCTGTACGCGGTAGACTCGGATGCTGACAGTGTTGATGAAGAGATGAAGAATGATCCGAGCGATGGGCGGCACCAAGTTTCTCTCCAGCAAGACGTCAGCGATGGTGAAGAAGGAGATTTTGTGGAAGTGTCACCCGCTGCGGTTGGTCGGGGTTTTCGAAACGCGGCTTCATCGTCATCGGAGAGCTGGGAATCCGTTCACGCGGACGAGAATCGTGAGAGTGGCGTGAAATCTGGTGGTGACGGCGAAGATGAGGACGAGGGCGTCAAGAGCGACGGGTATGGCGCAGATTACGACAGCGACGAGAGCGAAGACGGGCACCCGGCAGCACAATCGTCAACGCCAGCAGCACCAGCAATATCGTCATCAACAACGGTGCCGCGGAGAGCGCGCGCTCGTCGACCCGCGCCGCTGGTCTTTTCTGACGAGGAGAAGGAAGCAGTGGTCACCAAGAAGAAGAAAGAGAAGAAAATCAAGAGTTCCAGCAAAGAGAAGACAAAGAAGAAGGCGACGAAGAAGAAGAAAGAGGACGCACCGTTCCAGCCGTTCGCTTGTACCGGAGCTCTGAGTTTCCTGCGCATCGCCAAAGAGAACGAGATGTTTTGAGCGCACCTGTGAGTCGGAAAGAGGGTATCGTGAGCGAGGTGCCCTCGGAATTCGTATGGCTACTTGGCTATCAGCGTCTCGTGGGGTTCCTGTCACCGTCGCTTTGTCAGCAAATAGAGCCGAGTCGGATCTTGAACCTCTTGACATGAGCCGATTCTCACAAGCTGGTACCAATGAACTCTGTCGAGAGACGGAACCTGCACGTCATAGCGCAAGAAGCCTTGACTTCGGTGAGCTGCAGACACGAAAACCGAGTTGGGCTGAAGATGCTGACATCGGGGCATTGAAGTAGTCAGCGTTTCTTTTCAACAACAGCAGTGCCGACAGCAACAGCAGCAGCAGCAGCTTTCTATCTAAATAAATACCTTTGTGTGCTGAATCTCGACACATCATCGCTGAAGGTTGTATCTTGTCTCGGGGCCTTTAGATAAACACGATCCACACTTCGAAGCTCAGTCCGAGTCGTCGTCATCGTCAAAGTCCTCGAGCAAGTCCATCTCATGACGCGCACGGGCATCGTTTCGCTCACTGCCACGCAGCAGCTTCACCTGGCTCCACTGCGGCGCTGTCTCATGCGTGTAGCCATAGTCGAAGAAGAGCTCCTCTCCGACCTGGATATCCTCACGCGCATACAATGCAATGCGGTGCTCACCGTTCACCAACAGGATCTTGGCCTCGCAGTTGGCCGCCTCGAGCGCCTTGTGGTTGGCGAACTTGCTCTTGTTGCCCTTGCGCGTGGCATCCACAACTTCGTCGCTGTTCACGTCAAAGAGGAAGCTGATGGCCATCACGTCGTAAATGTTACCGCGGCGCTCGGCCTCATCGTCCGAGATCAGCGCACCTGTGTACTCGTACAGGAACTCGCCCTTGCGAATCGGCTCGAGTGCAAAGGCTCCCCAGCCGTGGGTCGTGGAGAACGAGATGCCCATCTTGCGCTGTGCGCCTCTCAGCAAGTTGGTGTTGCAGCAGATGCCCAAGTCATAGTTCAAACGCCGCTCCGGGTTCTTGCCGATCACCAGCACGGCCGCGTCACAGGCGCCACACGAGAAGCAGTAGTCCGGATCACACTCGCGCCCGACACTGTAGCACGGACACGTCTTGGTGCGGCAGTTGCCCATGCTGCATTTGCAGCCCTGGAAGCGGTTCGGGCAGTCCCGAGGACATGCGCACGCCTTGTCACAGTGATGGTCCCGCTTCATGCACTCGCAGCCGTCGCAGATGCCCTCGTGGTTGCATGGCTGGTAGCTGTGCTTGTTACCCTTGTCGTGGTTGCGCTGCGCGCGCGTGCGCTTGAGCAGCTCGCGGTTGCCCGAGTGACTATTGTTGTTGCGCCGGTCGTTCTTCTGGCGCCGGCGGTTCGACATATCGGCAGATATCGAACGGAGGCGTGAATCTTCCTCGTCTTCACCATCCTTCGACAGCCGCGCTTTCTGCTCCAGTGCGAGAAACTGGGAAACTTGCAGGCATGTACACGCTGGGCTCTTGAGCATCGCGAAGATCAGGCACGAATTGTCGCCCAGCGTCGAAGACAATTTGCGGATTAGCAACACTTCGGCCTCATTGAACGAATGAGACGTTACTTTCACCACGGCCGTTGCTGTGTCGGCGTCGGTGGTGGAATGATCAGCTGTACCAGTTGAACCGCTAGCACTCGAAGATGATTCGTCGGGTATCTGGTATTTCTTCCAGCACTCATCACTACATGAAGCTTCAGTGGACAAAAGCGATTGCACAGCACCCATTACTGTGTCCAAGTAGGAATCGTCAAGGTATTCGGAATCGTCGACTGCACGCGTAAGTTGCTTGAGCTGCTTCGCCTCGGCTCGTCGTTGCCTCCGCCGTTCCTTCTCCACCATTGCATCCTGGACCTTCAGACTCGCGCTCGCCAGCGTGGAAATGCGCGTCTGCGATCGCCTCGAGCGACGTCGCACAGCTGATTCGTCGTCAGAGGCGCTAGCTGAAGCGCTCGGGTGCTTATCGTTCTCGACATTTTCATCATCGGACGAGCTGTCGTTCAGCTCAATGACACCACTTGGGTCGTTCTGGTCACCGGCAGCACCATCACCGCCGTCATTATTAACATCGATGACTCGGTGCTGATCACGCAGCGCAAGACCTGCTCTGCGCACCACCGGGTTGATCGGATCTGTTCTTCGTAACGGCGTTGGCTGGAGAATCCCATGCTCGTCGCAGTCGTACGTGTAGCATCGACGGCAGAAGAGATCGCGAAACCACTCGGTCGAATCGCCGTACAACTTCGTCTTGCGAAGACCACCACCACGAGAGAATCGACTGTAGTTGGACTCGAAAAACGGGATGGGAGGCTTCAGGCGATGCGTAAGACCTTGGCGCTCTGGTCGAGGCTGCAAGAACCAGCTAGAACCACCCAATGCCCGCAAGTATTGGCGAATCTCGGCTGCACATGCTGCGCTGTCTTCTTGAGTCGTGTCCGCCATAAGAGTTTGCATCCCCATCACCCGTCTCAACACTCTGCGACCAGCATCGTCGTTCTTCTTGATCTCACAATAGTCACTGTACGGCTGTGAGAACTTCTCCGAGTGTTGCAGCGCTTCAAACACCTTCTTCGAGTCGCCACACTGCACGACAACGAACCGAAGCAGGTACTCCATCAACTCGTCGTCCAAAGCGCTCATGACGACCGATTTGAGCTCCAGAACCGACCCTTTCTTGCTCCCAAGCACTTCGACGCGCTTGCTCTTGTCCATCGTGGTCGACGTGTAGCGGTTCGGATCAATGTATACGCGCGTGTTCTCCCCCAAGTAAGGAATGTGGCGCAGAATGGGATCGTCAGCAACGTGCGTGTTCTTCTTGATGCCAACCAGCGCCCAGGACTTACACATCGCAGGAATGTCGTCGTTCAAGTAGATCACCGTTTCTGGAAATACGACGCGTTCGTTCACCGACTCGGAATCATCAGCGGCATCGACCTTCGCCGACATAAAGTAGCGCACACTACCGACCAGCGAATTAAACCTGGGGGCATGGTGGCGGCGATTCTCAAACAGGCGCCGTGCAGAAGTCCGCTCGCTGTACGCCAGGTCGAAGGTCGAATGAGGGACTGTGGTGAATAACATGAACATTTAGAGCGTTAATAAACAGGCAATCAACCCAGCCAACCATTTCAGCAAAGGCAAGATTGTCAAAAGAAAACTCACTCGCGTATCTCAGCAGATTGGATCGCATCCGCTCGTGCTCGCACAGGTACGACTGCAAATGCGCGCGTGTTCCTCGTATAATGCTCTTTACACGTCGCTCTTGGCACTCAGTGATCAGTGGCAATGCGTCCGAAATGAGGTCTTGAACTTTGTCATTCATGTCATCCTGGGTAATTGACTGCACGTCAATGAATTACACAATGTGTTCAGTTAGAATCTAAACCCAGACCAGCAAAGCAAATTGCAGCGAACTCACATCGCCATTGAATGTTGCCTCTGTGATCTTCTGCACTTGTCCGAACGAAGCCAAGATCTGGGTTTTCGCCTCGAGCGTGCCAGTTGGGTCGAAATCAGGCAATGGGCGATCAAATTCTGTTTTCCAACAAGTAGCCAAGACGTTGACGCGAGTCAAGTGGACATCAATAGACAAGGCTGGACATAAAACAATTCAAGATAACGTACCATCAGAAAACGGCACCGGGTACTTGGCCTCTGGCAACAGGATGTTTGGTGGGGCTCTTCCGAGGCGAACACGGCGCCACGCGGTCGTGTGAATCGCAGGCGCGGGAAGAAAACTTCGATTCAAGCTCAGGCTTTTCAAGCTGGAAGTAGCTCGAGGCGCGTTGCTTGTACTGATAGTGCTGGTAGTGGTGGAGCTGGTGCTTGATGGAGGCATCGTCGTTGGTATCACCACCTCACGCGACGGTGGGGCAACGGCAAAAACTGGCTGCTCTTGTGCTGGTTTTGCTGGTGTGATGTTGTTGGCTCTCGCTGTCACTCGCTTTTCGATTTCGTCGACGCGCGACTGCTTCACGACGCTCTTGCGGGACTCAAGACGAGGGGTTGACTTTTGCCGCGCGGCTTGGGGGGCCGACAAGGAAGTGAATCCACCCGAGCGCTTGTGCATCAGGGCGATCTGTTCCAGCGCTCGGCGCTGCGCTTGCAGCTCGTTAAACGAGAGTTTCTCTGTCAGCCGATGGAAATCGCGATCAGGTCGTCGGTACGACACACTGGTAGTGGAGCTGACAGAGACAGCAACAGGTGTGCCATTCATCTTTGGCAAGGGCTCTCTGGGCCGCTCCGAGGCTGCGGCTTTACGGGCTGTCTGGTGGCTTGAACACGGCGCTGTAGAGCTCCTCGCTTTGTCAAAGACACCGCCAGACGTGCTTTTCTGCTTCTTCTTCTTCTTGCGTGCATTGTCTTCCTCTTCCTCAGAGGATGATGACGACGGCGACTCATCAGACGAGTCGGAGAGCACGGTGATGTGCTCGGTCTTTCTTGAGAGCGCGCTTGCTGCAGCTGCTGTCTGCGATTTCGAGACCTTGTTCGGACGAGCAGGAGGCTCAGGAGATGACGACGGCGGCGACGCTCTCGGCGCTGGCCGTGAAGCCTTCTTCTTATTCACCTGAAATGGTTTCACACGTGGCGCGACCATCAGATCGTCGCTGTTGCCGCCAGTGTCACTGCTGCTCATGCCGCTGCTGCCACTGCTTTCGTCACTGCTCTCGTCTTCTGACACATACCGTTTGGAACGCGCTTTTGCTGCCTTGCTCGCCTTTAAACTGTGCTTTCTCCCGTTGCTGCTAGTGCTGCTGCTCACTGTACGCGGCTTCTTCGCTGGTTCATAGCGGTGGGGTCTTATACATCCTCCCAAGCTGACAAACCGTTTCTTCTTCCCACTCGGTCGCTTGCGCTTGTTTGAGCGCCGCCCGAACGCAGTCGACTCATCGAAAGACGCGTCTCCGTCGTCGTACTCATCCTCATCTTCGTCATTATTGTCGTAATCGTCGTCGCTGCTGCTGCTGATATCGCGAATCACGAACCGCGAGTGCTCGCCAGACGCATAACCTGCCAACGGCGCCGCTTTGCGCGCAGACACGGGCGCGCTCTTGATCGTCGAGAACGCGGTGGACTTGCGCGCCGACTGAATCGTCCGCGTGCTCGACGATTCGCCACCAGCAGAAGCAGACACAGAATGACGGGAGCGAGGCACGCGCACGTCTTCTTCCGACTCCTCGTCGCTGCTGTCGTCCAGTAGAATCACACCATCGTCGTCCACTGTTCGCATTACGACACGCACACACACACACAGAAATAGCCACCACCAAGACCGTAGCGACGTTCAGCATGCAGCAGATGAGCGTAACAGATCGATGCACAAGCACGCTGCCATTGACTCGACACAGAAAGGCAGAGACGAAGCAATTAGCAGGCCACGCCACTCCTCCCATCCCACAGAGAGGCAAGAGACGCTGTGGCTATGAAACGAGTGACCTGCTGGTGTGGACCCCACTGACACATACACACACATACATATAGAGAGAGAGCACGCACCTTTCACCATGGCGCCTGCGTACGAACGCCTCAAAATGGGAATGGTGACCACGCTTTTGCAATTGTTTTTGGCTTGCTTCGGTTTTGAAGTAATTTTGATGTGGCACATACATCCGTTAAAGTACGATTTATTTGGTGTAATTTGATGTGGCACATCTTTTGATAAAGTACGAAACATTCGCATGATGAGCTTGGACTTCTTTGCTATTCTCGCATTTTCACACTTGAAGAGCTCTCTGTCTACGAGCGCCTGCCCTGTAACCCGACGACAAGTGCTGCTGCTACAATGCTGCGCCGCATCTGCCATCACATGCGCCTCTGCGCGCCGTCGGCGAGTCCGCGAGTTGCAACGGCGTCCACGGCGGGCGTTGCCAGTGCGACCGCCACCAAGATGGCTTCAGCCAACCAGGAGGACGAGCCGCTGAGCCTCGACCAAGGTCAGGACGTCGCGACATTTGCCGCCGGGTGCTTCTGGGGTGTCGAGCTCGCATTCCAGCGCGTCGCGGGCGTCGTGGACACCAAGGTCGGGTACACACAGGGCGCCGTGGACCAACCGACGTACAAGCAGATCTGCTCGGGCAAGACGGGCCACGCTGAGGCGATCCGCGTCGTGTTTGACACAAGCCAGGTGACATATCCGCAGCTACTCGACGTGCTCTGGGACATCCACGACCCGACGACGCTCAACCGCCAGAAGAACGACCACGGGACGCAGTACCGCTCAGGCATTTACTACCACAGCGAGGCCCAGCAGCAGATGGCGCTCGCATCCAAGGCCGAGCGCCAGAAGCTGCTGCGCAAGTCCATCGTGACCGAGATCTTGGGCGCGAAGCGCTTCTGGGTCGCGGAATCGTACCACCAGCGCTACCTAGAGAAGGGCGGCCAGTGCGCAGACAAGGGCTGCGACATCCACATCCGCTGCTACGGCTAAAGAGCGAGTACGTTTGAATTCAAGCTTGCATGTAACTTGTGAGCTCGCGGCTAACCAATTAAATTCTATACAATGGTGCACCAAGAACTGCATTCACAAGTGCGTGGGTATGATCAATTAACGCTTGTGTGGAGCTGGTACAGGCCTCAAGGGCAGCGAATTACTGAGGAGCATCGACCGTTTGCTGCGTCTTTGTGCTCGTGTGGGACCGCGCGCCAGCTCAGCAACTGCCACAAAAAAGCAGCCACAGTTGACCAACGATCGAGTCGCTCTCTCCGCTACCAGCCACCAGACAACTCAGAACCAAACTCTCTTGCCAAGGTCAACAACAGCAGCCTCAAGGATCAACATGCGCCGCGCGAACTGGGATTTCGTGTCGCCGACCTCGTGGCTGGGCTCGCTCGTCGACGAAGAAGCGCTCATGGGCGGTCTTGACGACACGCCCGTCACCACGACGATCATGTTCATCCCCACGCGCCAGCAGCGCCGTGAAGACGAAGCCATGCAGTCCGCTGGCGAGGACGAAGAGACCATGGAGAGCTTCATCGGTGAAGGTGAAGGTGAGGACAAAGACGAACAAGAAGGCCTCTTTGCCGACGACTTCTTCCGCGACTTGCCCATGGGCACGCGTGCGCTCGAGACGCAGATGCCGGCCAACTTGGCGCCGCCGCAAGAGAAGACCAAGGACGGCTATGCGTACTTTACGTACTCGTACAGCCGCTGCGCGACGCTGGATGACGATGCGAACCTGGTGCACAGCATGCGTCGTCGCTACGAGGACTCGGCGGGACGCCTGAAGGCCGTGCACAGTCGCCGCATCGGCAGCCGCACGCTCGAGTCGGCGTGGAAGAAGAACTCGGAGGATGACGAGGGACACCACGACGTGAAAGTGTCCACTGGTGATGTGGACACTTTCAACAAGGCGTGGGAGACCACGCCATTCGGCAAGGCCGAGGCGCTGGCCAAGGCCCAAGGAGAGAAGCACCAGACGCAGTACCCGGACGAGCCCCTTGCCAAGGAGATCCCGTGATGAGGAAGTCGTGAGGAGCACGCGTCGTGTTCGTTGAGCTTTGGCCATTGGCTCTGCTGGTGTGTGTGTGTGTCCATTCAAGGTGGACTTTTCGGAATATATTGGCGTTTGTTTGATCTTCCAGCTTTATCTTGATTAAAATATGGCGATACTTAGCTCAAGGCGAAAATCAAAACGGGCAATTGTGGGCAAGAGTATTTTTATGAGGTTTTTGAAAACCTTCATAAAGTGACATGAGTACTTGGCATTTGTATGTAGTATTCTTTTCAGTCCTGTATATATCAAAGAAGAGCCGTAAATGCAGTAACGTATACAAATACCAAGTACACATTCCATTCTGTGCAGGTTGTATAGAGGTGCAATACGCCTACCTCTCTTATTAATTTCGTTTGATAACCACACAAGGGGGCAAAGCTCACCATCAGAACGTAAAGCAGAGACCCCAGAAAGAGAGCATGGGCGGCGTGGACAAGTACCCTTACCCGAAGGCGACGTGGTCGCCGGCCGGCGGCTGGTGGCACGAGACCAAGAACTGGCGCGGCAAGACCGGCACGGCGCTCGTGGTCATGACGCTCGTGGCGCTGCCGATGGCGCTCTTCTCGCGCCAGAACCACGTCAAGTTCCCGTCTGAGGAGCGCCGCAAGCTCGCGTCTCACTCGGAATAAGCGCGCAAGACGACACGAAGCGCGTGGCACAGGAGAAAGAGGCGGTCTGCAACTACTAATATACGATACGCGCGCGCACCAAGAGGCAGGCAGAAGGCTACACGAGAGACAAGATGAGCGCGAATGAAAAAAACACACACAAACACAAATGATAAAGAGAGCGGAGATCAAGGACCAGCGGCACTCGTTAGCGGATAGAGAGAGAGGGAGAGAGCGGACACAACCAGGAAGCCCTAGTCAGCATGAAGGTTGCGGTTCGCGTGCGGAAGCGAATGATAACGAAGCTCTTCCGATGACTTTCTGCCATTCGACTCTGTGTTACGTGTGTGTTGTCGTCGCTTTGGGAATGTGGTGAATAGTGGGCTACATCACAACAATCTCTCTTTATTACATGACAGCACGGGACGACAGATAAATAAACGAATACTAGTGAAGCTAGAACTCGTGGCGGCCGTCCTCGTGCTCGACCGCGACAGGCTCTGCCTCCGCCTTGGGCGACTGCGCTGGCGCCGGCGTCGCTGAGCCCAGCGTGAGCTTCTTCTTGAGGAATCCCCAGCCTTTGAGCTTCTTGGCCGGCTTGTCGTCTTCGCTGCCGGCCACCGTCTCGGCCTCGGCCTCTATGGCCGCCTGTGCGACCTCGGCGAGGGACGCGAGCGGCTCCTTGGCGCTCTTCTCCGGGACCACATCGCTCACAACAGGCTGCTGCTCGGGCTCCTCACCGTTTCCGGTGGCTTCGCCCATCATGAGGAACTCGCTGGGCGGGTCCCAACACGTGAACCCGGACGTGTGCGCGTAGTAGTAGTCGCCCGGGTGGTTGCGGCTCTCGCGCTTGGTCCAGTCGGGCGGGAGCTTGTCGTCGCCGTCGCCGTCGTCTGTTGAGATGGACACTGTGTCATCCGAGCCGCGGGACGTCGGCGTGTTCACCTGCGTGATCGTCGTCGTGGTCGGCCCCGTCGCTCCTGTATAATTCGCCACACGGATCTTGATCGCGTCCACAAAGCCACCGCCGGTCTTCTTTGTTGATGGCGCCTCGCCTTCTTCCTCGGGGACTTCGATACAGGATTCGAGAGCGCCCGTGGGCGTCTCGCCGTTGTCTGCTGTTGTTTTCTTGCTGGACAAGAAGGCCTTCTTGAAGAGCTCCTGGACGTTCGACGTGGTCCTTCCCTTAGTAGCAGCCATCCTGCTCAGCTCTTCCTCGCTGATGACCGAGTTGTAACTGGACTCGACTGGTCCGGACGACGATGAGGTACCTGGCGGACCAAACTTGGCGAGCTCGCGGATCTTCTTCTCCTGCTCGTTCTCCTTCTGGCGCAGCGTCTCAATAAGCTTAGTCTGCTGCATCTCGCGCGCCCGCAGCGTCTCGATCATGCGCGCCTGCTGCGAGGCCTCGGCGCTAAAGTCCTCGACGAGCGACTCGAGCTCCTGTAGTGTCGAGAAGATGTCGCCGTCCACATCAAAGGAGCCGCGGCTCTCGAGCTCGGAAGGCTCCGCCTTGATCCCGCGCAGCTCATTGAGCAGTGCGCGGCCTTTCCAGCGGAGGCTCTCGGCCGTGGTCGCGACGCGCTGCGCCTCGGCGCCCAGCTCCTTAAGTGTGCGCTCGGTCTCCTGGATGCGCGCGCTCATGATCGTGAATCCCTCGGCGTGGTCGACGTTGAACCGGTGCTTCTTGAGCGCTTCCATCCACTCCTTGGATTCGGCGGGGCTCTCGGGGTCGAGGAACATGGGCCGCAGCTTGAGCTTGTCCACGTTGCTCGCTGCGGCGGCGGCTTTCATGGCGCTCTTGGGCATCTGGCCGGACACGCGGAAGCAGTACTCGCTGCCGCCCACACAGCGCTGCAAGCAGTCGTCGTTGTACCGGATGTCCTGCAGGAACTCAAGGTCGATGATCCCGCGCGGCCGGTCGTCGCTGGGCGAGTTGTAGTAATATAAATACGTAGCCGGCCGCAGCGCAAAGTAGTACCGGTTCCACGCGCCCTGCTCGTTGTCGGCCTGCTTGCGCAGGAAGCCCGTGAGCGATGCGTACTTGGAGATGCCCTTGGCGTCCTCGGGCACGGAGAACCGCGCGCGGCCTCGCTTGGACGAGGACGAGGACGAGTCGTGTGTGTGACTGTGGTGATGGCTCCTATTCGTGGCCCCGGGACTGCCTGCGCTTGTTGAGCTCGACGTCGAGTAGCCCGAGTCGCTGCGCTGCTGCCAGGCCGCGCCGGCCTCGTGTCCCATGGCGCTGGCCTTTTTCCGCCGCAGCTCGTGCGCGTAGGCGTCGGTCGCCATAGCTGCTGCTGCTGGGGAGATAGACAGGGAGTGGGTGAGTGTATTAGCGATACACGACGGCGCGAATCACGCACAGCTGCCAGCGGCGTCTTCTCTGCTCTAGCGTAGCTCTTCGTGGACTGGTCGACCTTTTACCGCCTTTACGTGCGCTCTGTAGGAGTACTGTAATGTCACTAAAGTGAATCGATTGTATGGATTAAAGACCGAGCTAAATATAGCAACCTCGCGTGCTTGTTTCACTTTAGTGCCATGCGGAAAAGCGCTCTGCGCGTTCCTGGAAGCCAGCTGGGAGAGCAAAAGTGTGGCACGTGGAGAGCCAGCTGGGAAAAGAGCGCACTTGTTAATCGTTGTTGGATGGCCGCAAGTTGCATTTGCGACTTGCTTGTTGGCTTGCGGCTTGTTGTTGTGTGACCAAGGGCGGACTGCTTTTTTCGAGCACAATCAACGCTTGTTGTTGTTCAAGAGTACACAAGCAAGCTCGTCGCACGGCAACAATGTTATTGGTGCACGGATTGTTTTTGTTTTGTTTTTCAGTCCGCCCCCGTATTGTGTTCAGCAACAATGTTATTGTTGCGTGACGCAGAGCTATAGATGGCATTCAGTTTGGGATCTGAGCAGCATGTGAACAAGCAAGCCGCAAGGCAATCTTGCGTTGCGGCTATGCGGATCGATCCGCAGGCACTTGTTCCGGATTTGCACACCCACCTGCGCAGAAAGATGCGTTTTCTCCTAAAATAGCGTCTGCATATTGTGCACATCAACAACAATTATGCCTAACAACAACAAGCAAACATGTAGCCATCCAGATCATAGGTACACTTTGCCCCTACAGCCGCACTATGAGCAACAACAAGCCGCACGTGCAGTCCATTGGCCCTACGCAGCAGCCCATGCGCCAGGCGGTTTGCTGGAGCAACGCCAGTCTTCCCAAGGATGAGTGCGACCCCGCGGCCCCCGACGCGTCCTCACCACCAGCGCAGCCAAGTGAAGCAGGCTTCACGTCGGCCAAGCTGCGCCAGAGCCTGCGCAGCTCCAAGCGCCGACTCGTGCAGCAGATTCTCGTCAAGCTCAACCAGGCCGAGGCCTCGGACGACGCCGAGTACCTCGCGCTGCGCGAGCGGCAGCTCGACCTGCTCGAGTGCGTCGTGGCGCTCGCGACCCACGTCAAGAGCTTCTCGACCAACCTCGTGGCGCTCGGCCACGGCTCGTCGCTCATTGGTGACGCGAGCGTACAGATCGCGGCCTCCATGGCGCAGACCATGCTGCTTGCGACCGGCGGCGACGCGGTCAAGAGCAGTGGGAGTGGCACGCGGACGAGCGTCACAGGGCCACTGGAGTTTGGACGCAGCCGCTCGGGTAGCTTCATGGCCTTCGACTCGGACTTCCCCAAGAACATGCTCAAGCTCGAGACCCACGCGCGTGGCCTCGCGGTGCGTACCTACCATTCCTTCATTTGGATGGATGGGTTGCTTCACCAAGCGAGCGATTGTCGTCTGATAATGATCGTATGTGTGGACTTATCAGGGCACTGTGCTGACGACCATTGTGGGCGCGCTCGAGAAGAAGATCGACGCCATGGTCGCCATCAAGGTACATCGCGCAGGCAGTCATGTGCTCAGGTATCCGATCTAAACGTCCGAGGCAATTTCGCTAACGTCGTCTACACCCCAACGCAGCGCGAGATGGACGAGCGCGAGAACCTCAAGCTCGACTTTGACTCGGCTCTGCGCAAGGTGCGTCCTCTTTGATAGCAACCAACTGGCCACGGGCCATCTGTGACTCAGTGTTAACGTGGTGTGTGTGTGAGCAGCTCCGCGTCGCTAAGCAGCGGGGCAAATCTGAAGCCATCGTGCGACGCGATGTCAAGGTACCGAGCATTCTACAGAAAACTCATGAGGAATGATTAACAAGGTCTGTCACTATTCTGATTCGGTTCTCGTCTCAATAGCTCCAAGCCGCTCGCAGCACGCTGACAGCGGCTACCGAGGCGATCACCAAGAAGTTTATCTACTACGAGAGCGCGCGGCCCGTGCTCATTTACCACGAACTGCGCCAGTTCCGCGAGCTGCAGACGCGCTTCTTCACGATGTGCGCGTCGTCCTTCCAGACGCACGAGCACATGGACTTGCGTGACGACCACGACGATAGCAGCATGGGCACGCTCTCCAACCAGTTCACAACCTAGAAACAAAAGTATTCATCAATTATAACACCACTGCATAACGACACGTTCATCCAGCAGCTCATTGCACTTGCTTATATCCGCAATCCGAGGTAGAAGAGCTGTGTGTTGTGCCGCTTCTCAAAGTCGACAACGATCCGCTTTACAAGCTCCTCGGTCAGGCCTTCGCAAGTTGTTGTTGCTACAGCCGCGTCATCCAGCTCTTTGCACAGCGCAAGCGCGCGCAGTCCACCGCTGCTGGCGTCTTCCGGTGTGTCCTCGACATCCAGACAGATGAGATGTATGCACTTCTTCTTGAAACTCAGACGAATGCGCATGCTCAGGTCTGCAAGACAAACAAACAAGCACACATACACAACAGTTAGATGCGCAAGGATCGATGCAAGCCAAACACAATGCACGCACCTGCAAGCACGGTGAGGAACATTCGGTAGTCGAGGCAAACGACAACGTCGATCTGCTGCAGCTGCTTGTTGCTGAGTGCCTGCCAGCGCTCGGGGCTCCTCTTGGTCGCGATGTCGCGCTCAAGCATCTGCAGCACGCCGTTGCTCGTAAAGAGCTGCTCGTCCTCCTTCGCGAGCTGCTGGCGCATGGTCTCGTAGGGCGTCGCGAACGCGAACACGCGCGGCGTCGTGGGCGTCCGGCCTGGGAAGCTCACGTGCGCGCCTGCGCCGTACGAGCACACGCGCAGCCCTGCGGCGTGCAGGCGGTCGTGCGCCGCCGTGCTGCGGTTCACGTTGTTGACGCAGATCAGCGCGAACATCGGGCGTGTTAAAGTGTTCATTGCGGTGTGTGGTTGTTGCTTGTTCTTGTGGCGGCGTTTGAGCAACTGGAGCATGTTTGCGCACAATTTGGTTTTGTTGTTGGCTGCGATTTGTGAGAGAGGGGCGGTGACGAAGGCGTATCGCTAGCTAACTGCCTGGTTGAAGTCACATATTAAAAGAGATAGCGTTAGTTGGCGAGTAAACCGACCGACAGAGACACGCAGGACTCATTCGTTATCCTTCAACACGTCCGACTTGCCTGCTTTGGGCGCGTTTGCTTGCTTGTTTGCTTGTGGGTATGTGCTGCAAGTTCGCAAGTGAATGAGAGACGAGTCCAGCAAGTGAGTGCGGTGCCGTTCCAGAAGCCAGGAGAAGAAGCAGTGGAGGTGCACTCACTGGTCCCATACAAACTCCCATATACTGAGAAACATGTTTGTTTTCATCTTGAAGTTGCAAAAAAACAAACATATTGACTAATTCAGGATTTTTTCTTTATATATTTACAAATGAGGTGCTTTTTGCATTATGGGAAACTGGAGGCATGCCACTTCGAAGAACGCAGCTGACAGGGTTCAGTAGTACCCTAAACATATTTAAAACATTATACGCACCCTCATGCGCAATAAAGACCCGAGAAAAATAAATAAATGAACAGCGCCGACTCTGGCTGTGATACCATGTTGTCACCTCTATGCCATCACTGCCAGTTGGATACGAGCCCTCCATATTTCAGGTACTGTAAATAGTAGATACTTATACCTACCATAAACGAATACCTACTCTGTGAACATATACCTACTGTGTACGATGGACGAATGAACCTCTACTCTGTATCTACCTACCACCTCTCTCTATTCCTCGTCGCTATCGTCGCTATCGTCCTCATCATCATCATCATCATCATCGTCCTCCTCCGCTTCCTCTGCTCCGTTCGCATACTCGTCGTCGCTCTCGTCGCTGGGGCGGCGCGGCTTGGCGTCGGCCTCGTAGATCGCGCGCAGCTCGGCCGCATTCTTCGGCGTGTTGTCCATGAGCCGGCGTAACTTGTGCGTCGGGACGCAGTGCTCGCCGCTCACCTGGCACGCGACCTCGAAGGCCCGAGTGTAGGCCTGCTTGGCGCCCTTCAGATCGCCCAGGATCACGCGCACCTGAGCCAAGTTGTCATAGTAGATCGTCTTCTCATGGTGTGCCGCCGGCACGACGAGGTTCATGTACGCGATGATGCGCTCCCAGGTCTGCGTGAGTGCGCGATGGTGCTCAGCGTCGCTCAGGAACGCGATGAGCGCCGCGGCCTCGCAGCCGATGGCATCCAGCGCCCAGAAGAGCAGGTAGTGGCGCGCGTGCAGCACGCCCTGGCTCACGAGAGAGTCCACCTCTTCGAGACTTTCGGGGAAGCCACCGTCCAGCAGCTTCTTCTCGGCGGCAAGGAACGACGCGACCTCGCTCTTCGTAGCCGCTCGGCTGCATTGGCTGCACGTGTAGGCGAACTCGAGGTCTTCCGGGGACACGAGCGGCTCGCTCGGCTTGATGGGCACGGGCCACACGACGCCCTCTTTGCAGTGCTGCTTGTCTTGACACTGAAACGACCGCGTCGTGTCTGGCAGCACAAGACACGCGTCACACGTGCACAGGAAGCCGTAGGACTCGAGCAGCGAGCTCATGCGCTCTTCCGTGGGACGGTAGAAGAAGTTGCCGTAGTCGATCGAGAGCGCGTCCCCCTCGGCGATGGGCTTGATCGCCGTCATCCAGAGCTGCGCGTCGTAGGTCGTGAAGCTGCAGTTGGGCGCGCAGGCATGTTCCATGCGGCACGCTGAAAGGAAGAGCCCAGAGCCGCCGAGGTTTTCGAGCTCGTGCGAGTTGGTGTTGAGCACGCCAATTAGCTTCGCCAGCTGCGCGTCCGTGAAGCCCGTGGGGAAGATCTCGGGCGCCTGCTCGCGCAGCGCCGAAGCAGCTTCAAGCGACCGCTCGTTATTGGCGCTTGTGAGCTGGAGCACGCCCTGCAGCGCGCTGCTGTCGCGCTCGTACATGGCCAGACAGCGCAGGATGCAGCGCGCGCGGTCAACCTCGGCGATGCCGTCCATGTCCGCCATGAGCTTCACGACCTCCTGGCGGCGCGGGACGTACTCTGTGAGAACCTTGCTGTACAGCGGCGTTGCCGTGGCGCTGCCCTCGCGGCCGCAGCGACAGCGGCCGCCCGCCGGATCGCTCTTGGGCTCCTCGCAGCCAGTGCAGAGATCCGTGCTCCAGGGCGCGAAGACGAACGCCTGCTCACTGAAGATCACGTCGCCGGCCGCGAACGCACGCGTGGCGCACACCACTTTGCCTTTCACAGCGTCATCCTTCACGCACACGCCGCAGTCCGCGAACGAGGGTGCGTCCATGATCTAATGAGCTCTTGCGGCTTCACGAGCTCCAGTGCTTTTGAGCTCTTGATATGAGATTTTCTGAATCAGGCGGGCTTCTAATTGGGTAAACTACAGTTCACGCACCAAGTCATGGCCTCCACGAGCCTCGTATCCAAAGAAAACAGCATGTTGCTGGCTGTCCAGGAGCCCCCTGCACCATGAGCTACGCATCACTTGCATCGTATCTATTCACTTTAAACTGCGGATAATTATTTTTACCTTGTGAAGAAGAAGAAAAAACTAATATAAAAAGAGAGGCGAAGCGCTCCCAACCAGTCATTTTCCCACCAGCTCAGCTAGTACTCTCACCTTGAGAAGGTTGATCTGTCTGGACAATGGCCGGCGATGGTCCTAAATATACGGCGTCGACGAGACGTCCACCTTCGACTGCGACGTGTCCGAGCCAAAGGACATGGCCGGTGCCTCGTACGTGAAGCCCGTGAACATGCTGCGCGGGAGCGCTGAGCTGCCGCTCGACCGGCTCACGGGCGTGCCCGTGACGGGCAGCTCCGTGAACTCCTTGTCAAAGTTGGACGTGTCGCCGGCCTCCTTGGACTGTGGGTCCGACGGCTTGAAGGGCGGCTCGGACCAAAGCAGGCCGTCCCAGTCCACCGACCGGAAGAACCGGTGCGCCTTGACTTCGCCGGCGCCGCGGCTGCCTAGCCGCTTCTCCGGCTCGCGGTGCAGCAAGTGCGCGATGAGCGACGCCGCATCGGCGCTCAGGTACTTTGGGATCTCGAGCGGCGCTTCGCGGATGCGCGCAAAGAGCTCCTGGCGATTCCGCGTGTACCACGGCGGCAGGCCTGTGAGCATCTCGTAGAGCACCATGCCAAGCCCCCACCAGTCGACGGCTGTGCCGTGGCCCTTGCGCGCGAGCACCTCGGGTGCCAGGTACTCTGGCGTGCCACATAGTGACGTGGCACCGCTGTCGATCTCGGTCACTTCGTCCTTGGCAAGGCCAAAGTCCGCGAGCTTAATGTGACCCATCTCGTCGAGCAGGATGTTCTCGGGCTTGAGGTCTCTGTAGACGACGCCCAGCGAGTGTAGGTGCTCAAGCGCGACGACGAGCTCGGCGGCATAGAAGCGCGACATGGTCTCGTCGAACTTGCCCATACGCGAAAGGTGGAAGAAGAGCTCGCCGCCGGGGCAATAGTCGAGCACAAAGTAGAGTTTGGCCTGCGTCTGAAACGCGTAGTGCAGCCCGACGATGAACGGGTGGCTCGCGACGCTGAGCACGCGGCGCTCGGTCTTGGTGTGCTCCACCTGCTTGCGCTTGAGTAGGTGGGCCTTGGAGAGGATCTTCATCGCGAAGATCTTGCTGTTGGTCTTCTTGCGCACAAGCGTGACCTTGCCGAACGAGCCCTTGCCGATGACGCGGATGAGCGTGAAGTCCTCGATGCAGACCTTGTCGTCGAAGGTGGCGGCGTCCACGAGCGACTCGAGCTCCAGCATGGACGCGGCGTCGTCGGCCGCGGCAGATGACGCCGTGGACGGCGGGCCGGACGACGTCATGCTCTTGTGCTGCTGTTTGACGGAAGGGGGACGGAGCGAGAGGGGAAGGCGACGCTACTAGCTGACCTGTTCACTGCGGATGGTGTCTGGAGCTCTCTCTCTCTCTGTATGTACAGCGCGTGGGGGCGTATGGAGCGTGGATGGAGCTGCTCGCCTCGCGGGTGCCGGTCGACTGTCTATCTGTGTTTGTTCTCTTCCGAGCGAGGGGGGACATGCACAGGCGAAAAAAGAACGGAGATCGTACTTTAGCGGGGACCAACTGACTCCAAAGCTGATATATTTCTGGCGCAGATTAGACATTGTATATTGACTTGGAATGATAGATGCCGATCCTGCTTATAAATATAAAGAGGTTTTTGTTCAAAAGCACTTGAGAGGGTAAGGGTACCACTGGTTACACTGTACCCTCTGCCAACGATGGGTTACGCCATTTTGCCACAACAAAAAAAACGAAAACGATGGCGCTCAAGCACGAGGAGCTCCATGGGAGCGTGCTCGTCAAGCGCGCGCTGGAAGCCCTCCACGCGAGCGAGGGCAACCCGCTCGCAGATGTCGTGGCAGACAATGGGGACGGCAAGAGCGACCTCCAGCCGCGGCCACTGTCGTGGGACGAGCGCCGCAAGCTCGCGCTCGACATCGCGAACCTCGCGCCACCAGATCTTCCTGGGGTGCTGCTGCTCGTGCACAACTACGCAGGGCAGCATGGCGGCGACCCGACCAAAAGCAGCATCCTGCCGCAGCGCGAGATCCCTCCACCAGCAGTGACGCAGTGGGACGCCGCGACAGCGCACGAGGCGAGCGAGAATGAGCTGCAAGTGAGCCCGGACCAGCAGCACATCCAGTTGGAGTGTGACTTTGATCTCGACAAGGCGCACCCCGAGCTCCTTAACCAGCTGCGCACGTACGTGGACAACTGCTACGTCCCGCACTACGTGCCCAAGGAGAACTGCAGCATCTGCGAGGGCCTCTGGTCGAGCGGACGACTCGTCGCGTGCGGCAACGACGCGTGCGACACGCGCATCCACGAAGAGTGCTTTGGCGTCGTGCTTCGCGAGACGGACGACGGGCCATGGCGTTGCCCATCGTGCTTGATGGGCAAGCAGCTCATGTGCGCCGTGTGCATGCAGTTCGGCGGCGCGCTCAAGCCCGTGGCGGCTAACCAAGTGATTACGAGCAATGGCATCGACGAGCAGAAGTGGGTCCACGCGCTCTGCGCCATGGCGATCCCGGAGCTCGTCATGCGCGACGTGCCGTCCATGGAGCCCGTGGACGGCTTTGAAGAGATCGAGAACGGCCGCTTCCGGTATCTTTGCGGCATCTGTCGGAAGCGCGGCGGCGCGTCGATAATCTGCGAGCACGAGGCTTGCAATGTGGGAATGCATCCGCTCTGCGCCGGGAACGCGGGCCTCATGGTCGGCACGGAGAACAACCCGCTCGCCGTCTACTGCGAGAAGCACCTGCCGGCGACGCGCATCATTGGCGCCAAGCGCCTCATCAGCGACGAAGACCTAGTCGAGGAGATCATGAGCGAGAACAACTCGGTCGACGAAGACATCGACGAAAAATTCCCCGCGGCGAACGAGACCCAGCGCTACTCGTTCATCTTTGCAGCCACGCCGTTTTTGTATCACAAGGCGAAGCTGCTCGGCGACAGAGCGACCCTCAAGTGGGGCGGCAGCACATCAACGAAGCCGATTGACCTGCGAGCCAAGACGTTTGCAAGCGTGCGGATGACCCCGAGCTCGTCCTGGGGGATGCCCGGTGACGCTGGAGGCTGGAAGACCAAGCGCCCAGCCGTGTTCCCGCCTGCTGCGACCCCAATTGAGCCTCGTCTCGGCGTGCCGGCTTTCCCGAGTCCAACCATACTAGTTGGCGCGATCGTAGACTTTCTCGTCAAGGAGAAGGACGAGTGGATGCGCGCGCGCGTGCTCGAGTGGGACGCCGCTAAGCAGCTGCACCTCGTGCAGCTTGTTGCGACCAGCCAGAAACTTTACGCGGCGCTCTCGACGAGCAACACGCTCGTGTTGTACCTGCCGGACGAAGAGAACGTGCTCGACGGTCCGCGTGTGAAGCTCTTCCGCCCCGTGAAGCAGGGCGAAGCCCAGTGGCGACCGAAGCCACGCACGTTTGCTGCGTCGGCAGGCGCTCAAGCATCCTGAGAGAGCTTCGTGTGCAGTGTGAGTTTAGCTAGTGATTGTGTGGCCTGCGGCTGGTAAGAGAGTGAGCGAAAAGAGAAGCGACAGGAAAGCGAAGCATGAAGAATTCCAGGACGCTGGGTCGCTTCTCATGACAAAAAGAGCGTGAGACGAAAGTGCTGGAACAGGTTGCTTGTTAGAGTTTCACTTGCCAGTGAACTGGAATCGCGATTCATGAGCTGCTCCCCGTTGAGCGTTCGCTTAGGCATGGACGGTTGGTGCATGAGTATGCACCGGTAATGTAAAGAAAACGATGAAGCACATGCAGTTCGATTGCGATCAACAACGCTACAGATACAAGCTTCTTGCTTTTCATTCAAACGAGAGCTCCTGGTAGAGTGACCGCAAGCCTCCCGCACTCTCCTCAGCCGTCGGTGGCGTCGCCACCGACGGTGTCTTCTGCCACGTGAACACGCGCATGTTGGTCGGGTACGCGGTTTCGAGGTCGGTCGCGAGATCTCGGTTGTCCCACTTCTGGTTCGTCTTGGCGCTCGCGTGGATGCGCAGTGCGAGCCCAACTGTGCTGTGGTAGATCTGCAGGCGATTGCGCTTCATGGCCGTGACCTTGGGCTCCCTCCACGCGACATTGTTGACGTCCGGGAAAAAGAATTGCACCGGCAAGACGTTGTTCAGCACGCCCACGAGCGACAGGAGCACGTCCGAGACCGCAGTCTGCCAGGGAATGTCGATGCTTGACTGGCCGTAGCCCTCACGCATGTTGAAGTACCGGATCGAGTGCTGGATCTTGGGCTTCACGGATAAATACTCGCACTCAGTGAGACTGCAGAGCTCCTCGGCGGCCCTGATCATCTCGTTCACGTCCTGCTCCGCTGCTCCACGGAAGACCACGGCCGTCTTCCCAGCAGTGCACCAGGGTGGCACTGGCAACTGTGGGCTATCTTCAGTCATGGCAGCGTCGTCGCTGAATCCAGTACGTAATTGGTTTGTGGCGTCCTCATCAGCTGGACGACAGCTCTGCACTTTCCCGATAAAGTCTTGGATGTCCTCCACGGTATCCGCATACACGAGCGTCCTCAATGGCACGATGACATTCGCGACCTTGTTGCCTCGACCCAGCTGGTGGTCAAATACGTGCTCGCGCAGCGTGAGAGCGGGCCCGACGGTCGCAGCGTGCTTCTTGCTGGGCAGCTTGGGCACATCAAGCGCGACCTTGCCGCCGTACGTGTTCAAGTTAAGGTACTTGCGCAGGACGTGCGAGAGGTGCATGTCCTCTGAGGTCTCCCAGGTTGGCGGCCGCTCCTTGACAAAGTACTCGAGCCAGCTTTGCTCGAGGAACCACATTCCGCTGAGGTAGTCCTGCTCGGCAAAGTCCTGCACGCGCGTGTCGTAGGCGACGGTGGGCCAGCTCTTGTATCCTTCAAAGGTCGACGCCCGCAGGTGGCCGTTGTTGCCCCAGACACCCGGACGCCTGGTCATGAGCTGGATGTAGTCGAACACGGTCGTGTCGTCGATCATCTTGTCATCATCCACGAGCAGCACGTACTTGGTCTTGGCCATGTACGCCAGCAGGAAGCGGCCATGGAATTTGTGGTTGAAGTTGGACACGGTAAAAACGACGTTTGGCAGCGTGCCTTGGTCACGGAATCCCTCGACGATTGCTCGGAACTCGCTCTCGCGCGGCGAGTTGAAGCACATAACCCAGACTTCCGGCGGCGTTGTGAGGTTCTGTTGGCGCGCGGCCACCTTGAGCTGCATCTCGAGCGCGCGTGGCTCGCCCTTGAACACGTTGAAGATGATGGTCGTCGACATGTCCTGCGATTCAAACGCGGACGTGTAGAAGTCGGCCTTCATGGGCAGCTCTTCTTGCGAGGGCACCACGACGATTTCTTCAGGCAGCACCGGCTCATCCTCCTCGGCAGTGGCCATCGCATCTGTCGTTATGGCTCGTGGAAGCACGAGCAGCTTCTGCTGGTCGCTCTCAGCTCGCTGTCGGTTGCCACGGAGCGCGTGGCTCGACTGGGACAGCGCCTCAAAGTTGGACGCCGAGGCGGCCGCGTAGTAGCAGAGGCACGCGAACGCAAACGTTGCGGTGACGAAGAGCATCTTGAGGAGCGGCTGCGAGGACGACGTGGAGGAGTAGGACGCGGCCCGGCCGCGGCTGCCGATGCGGTCGTCGGTCCCCATGGCGAGTGAGAGAGTGACTCGGTTCTTGGTGCGCAGCGTCGCATGAAGGTCGAAAGGGCAGCGCTTTGATACCAACGGATCATAATAACGGCTCGTTCGGATACAAGGTCGCGTCGTTTCAGAGGATCCGGTACCTTCATAACGGGTAGTGAACAGTAAAATAAACAGGTAGAAACAAGCTGAAATCTGTATTAAACCGATTATAAAGAAGGTTGATACTTATTTACTGACAAAAAGTGCGCTTTGAGATGTCACTCAAGTAGAGTGTCAGGTCACTCTTCTTTTCCGACCTGAAGAACGAATGGATACAAAATGGGTGCACTGGATGGCTTCATGGACACCTTCAGATTGCATGCATGACCACATACTGGTGGTGACGGACTGCCAAGCGACACACACACACACACACAAGAAAACTGGTTCTATTTTAGATAGCACCGCTGCTGCTGCTGCCTGGCCTAACGTTAGTTAACTACAGTAGAGTGGACGAATGACCGAACGAGCGACGAACTGACCTACTGGTTCGTCTTTCGCTTGCTGCCCATCCGCTCGAACTGCGAGACCATGCTCACTGTGCGCGCCGCGAGGTCCCGCGTCTTGTCAATCACCTGGCGGTAGACCGAGTTCTGCGGCGTGCCCATGACGATGAGCCCCTCCTGCGAATCGATCTTGGCGTCTAAGCGCGCGTTGCGGATCAGGTTCACGATCCACTTCTCTGTCTCGCCGTCCTCCTCCATCGCGAGCTTGGACGACAGGTTCTTCATGTCGATCGTGCGGTGCACGCGACAGTAGAGCTCGAAGATCGCCAGGCGCGCGGCCTCCATGAAGTCGCCCATATTCTTCTCGTACAGGAAGAAGTCGCTCGCGAGCACGACCTCACATTCGCGGAGCTTCTCCTGAGCCGACTCAAAGTCAAAGTTCACAAAGAGGTTCTCGACAAACTCCGTGATCGGGTCGGCGTAGCCCTTGTCGTCCACGCGGTAGATGCGCAGCAGGTCCTTGATAAGGTTGCGGCGGCGCTTGTGTAGGATCACGCCGGCCGATAAATAGCGCAGAAGCCACGGCGCGTTGCTCTGGATCGCCTCCACGCAGCGCGACTGGAGCATGAAGTCCACCACGTTATCGCGGCCTTCCTCGTGCCACGCGAACACGAAGAGCGACCAGTGGAGCAGCCACGTGCGCTGCTGCAGCTGCTCAACTGGGGTCATGTTGGTCTAAGGATATCAGTCACAGCATACACATAATTAGTTCGTATAGGTTTCTAATGAGCTGCTCGCCATGGGGTTGGCTACGTACACTGTTCTCAATCACGTCGTTGATACGGGCGATGTCGGCGAGAGCGTCCTCCCAGCGGAAGATCAGGATCTCGGCCGCGAGCTTGCCCCAGAGCGCGTTCAGGTACTGCTGCGACGAGTTCGGGATGAGCACGCCGTAGTACGTCAGGTACGTGAGGCAGTCCTGGTAGTTGCCACACTCGTACTGGAGCTTGGCATACTTGTACAGGCCGTCGAGGACCGCTGGCGTGATCTGTAACAGCATGGACAAATGGATACAGAAAAACATGTTAGACAATGAACGAGTGCTTGGTCCCTGTCTGTCAACTTGGTTTGTACCCCTTCGTTCTGCTCCAGGTAGCTGGCGTTCAGGAGGTTCTCGGACTGGAGCTGCATGATCTTCTCCTCGTCCTCGATGAGCTCGAGCATCAAGCGGCACTCACTCTTGGCGTAGCTCAGGCTGTCGAGGATCGCACCGCGGCGGTCCTCGAATTCGGCCGGCACATCGGTCGTGTCGTGCAGCGTCTGGTAGATCTCGACGGCAAAGTCGGCCATGTTGGTCGGCTTAAGCAGCGAGAGCTTGGCGGCCATGAGCTGCGCCTCTTCGTACAGTTCGTTGCTCGAGAGGAAGTCGATGAGCGGGAACATGAAGTGCAGGTCCATGAACGGCGCGAGCGTGTTCGTGAGGTCGAACTTGGCGTCCGGGAGTACCGTCGGGGCTCCATTCTCTTCGGCCATGGTGCTAAAGATGGTAGTGGTAGTGGTGGTGCTGGTAGAGGTGCTGCTGGGGTTCCTGGACACGCGTAGAGAGCTGCTGCTGCTTGCTTCTTCTTCGCCTTGCGTCGTGCGTGGTCCAAAGATGAGCAAATATGCACGGGGGCGTAAATGAGTGGCGTGGCCGTTTTTACGAACACTTCCCGATTTGTTTTTACGGATCGCAAACGTAATTACGTGCGTTCTAAAAAAAATGAAAAGAGTGCATGTATGTATTACCGTGAAAATGCAGTTAGTGCCCCTGTATAACCCATGTGGTTACGGAAGGTTACGCGTAGTGTAACATTTGACTGCACATGTTGAAGCGCGCGCGTTGGACACCTTCTCGCCGCGTGCATGTGTGCTCTGTTACTGCACTTGGTTACTCGAACCATTGGCGTACTGATGCACCGAGAACGTGTGTCATAATAAGGTGTATTTTGTGTATGTGTCTATACTTATTTTGCCTATCTACCGCTGATGAAGAAGGTAGCGAGGCGCCTCCATGTGCTGCTGCTGCTGCTGGTAGTGACTCGCGCTCCAGTAGCGTTCGAGGAAGTTGCCGACGCCCGGGCGGATGCGCCGCTGGGCGTCGACCACTTTGTCCATCTGCGCTGTCACGAGCGACACATCGGGGAAGTAGTGGTGCACGCGCTGCAGGCCCGGGATCGCGCCGTTCATCGTCACGAAGTAGATACTCGATGGGGCAATACGTGCCTCATGAACCAGGTAGCCCAGCGCACTACACGCGCGCTCGCCCGTACCGCAAAACAGATCCAGGAGGAGCACGACCTGGCCGCGGTGCACGGGTGGCAGCCGCGCGTGGACCTGCCAGTCGGCACTACGCTCTTCATGTCCATTGGCGCTCGGCGAGCGGACCGCAGTCAGCGTGAGCACGCCCGAGGACGACATGGGCTGCACGTCCGTGAACGCGCGTAGCAGCACTGGCGGTTCCTGTCCGCTGGTTGCTTCCATGGTAATCGCGCAGGCGGCACGCTGGTCCGTGGGGATGATGCCCGGGATCGCATCTCCGTAGGGCGTGAGGATGTCGGTCTCTTGCTGCGGCAGACAGCTAATAGCTTCTTCGACGAGCAGCCGCATGACGCGGTTTGCGTGGTGACGGAAGACACCCCCGCGTGTCTCGGCGTTGCGCAGCGAGCTCAGCAGCTTCTTGATCGGCAGTGAGTACACCGAGGCCTCGTGGACCAGGAAAGGCTTGATGCGCCGGTGCTGTTCGAGCGAAGAGGCCGACCGCGACGATTCGCGGATCGATGGTGACGTGGTGGCCAAGTGCGACGCGGACGAGAGCGATGAGTACGACGACGAGTGCGGCAGCAGCACGGTCTCCATGGGTCCGCTAAAGTCCTCGGTGGCCAGCGCTCGCTCCGTCCGCATGATCACAGACGTTGTGGTCGCCGAGGTCGACGCATGGCCAACTCGGTGCTGCTTGAGTTCACCTTTTGGCTCGGATTTGACGGCGACCTTCTCTTCTGCTTCGTCCTCATCAGCGTCTTCTAGCTCACAGTCTTCGTCAGCTAGGCTCGAGATCGGTGACACAGCAGCCGTGTGTACCAGTGATGACGGTGGCGGTGACTCGTCGCCCGTCATCGCATCGACGGGGTTTTTCTTAGGCCGCTGCTTCTTGGGATGCTTGGCCTCGGGGTCGCGGTCCACGCGCGTAAGCACCTCCTTGCGGTTCTTATACAGGTTGCAGATCGCCGCGCGACTCACGCTGTATTCCTTGGCGAGCGTCACTTGCTTCTCGCCGTGCTCGATGCGGCTGATGATCGTGCGCCGGTCGCCCTCGCTCAGGTACCGCGACGTGCGCTCACGCTGCTGTGCTGGTGGTGGCTGCGTGTCGTTAACAACAACAACAGTAGCCGCTTGGCTGGAGCTTGAGAGTGGCTGGGTCCACGGGAAGCTTGGGCTCTGCGTGGCCGTGGTGTCGCGAGGCTGGATCCGGTTGTACATGGCGGAGAGCGAGCTCGACTGCGAAGGAAGGGACGTCGATGACGACAGCACGCGCTCCGGGAGCTGGAACGCGTGCTCCGCTAGGCTCATCGATCCGCTGGTCTTGCGCTTGCGCGAGCGATGCAGATTGTCAGCGCTGTTGCTGCGAGCTGCTGTTTGGAAGTGGAGCTGCTGGGTCTGCTCGTAGATCGCCTGCGTGAGGCTGCGCGGCCGCATGGGCCGCACCACCGAAGACGACGAGGACAATGGTGCTGCTGGCTGAGCTGCCGTGGGCGGCGAGAACGCCGAGGCCGTCGGCGCGCGCAGGAAGCTCGAGAGCTTGGGCAGAGTTGGTGGCGGCTGGCTGGCCATCATTTCTGCTTGTCAACTTGTTGGCTTGTTGGGTTATGTGTGTGGCGGGACTACCGGTCCTGCTCGTCGCGCGACGAGCGTGAAGCAAAAGTGAACGTGAGCGAGAGCTCTCTCTCGTGGGTGAGCTCACGTTGAGGCCGCTTCTGCTGATCTCCTGATCTCCTGGTCTCGCGAGCTCCAGTATACAGCCGGCGGTGGCAAAATGTGATCTTTCGTGAGTGTTCACGGCGCCGTCCGAATTCTGTACGCGCTGGACACGGACACTTTCCGCGTGCGTCGGCTCTCTCGCCCGATGTTTGCGACCGTGTCAGCTGAGCAGCGCGACAACCGCACGACCCAAATTAACAAAAGCAAAGCAAACAAGAACGTTCGTTCAGGCGCACAAATACTGAACGAGATGTGCGCACAAGACTTGCTTGCGGACTTGCGCCTCTCTCGGTGGGACTTGTGTGGCTTGTATCAACGCCCTTGCGTGCTATTCTCAACTTGCCATGAAACAAGCCAACCCAGACGATCGATGGGCTTGATAACCACGCAAGTGCGTGCAAATGGTCCATACTCGATGCGAGCTGAGAGATTCAAGCAGTTTGCTGATTGAGCGCCCGCAGGAAAGAAAACGGAGCAGAAAACCGCTCTGCGCGGCCATTTTTAGATGCACGCAAAGCGAGAAACGAGTGCCGACTTACTGCGATGAGTGCGACGCAAGGCAGAGGCGCCAATGCATAAAGGCACTTGCGCAGACGTGCCTATTGCAAGTTGTTGTTGTTGCTTTTGGTTCGCAAGCACACTAGAGCAAACAAGGTCCGCTCAACGCAAGGGTTGTTTTGGGCTTTTTGCTTGTTTTTGAAGTTGACTCGGGCTCTGTTTACAGCGCGCATCATCTGCTGGAGATCTTGTGATGCTGTGACCTTTGCACCGGCTCTTTTCCGCACAGCTCACTTCGTTCTCAGCAATCGAGTGATCGTGTCAATTCGATCGTACAATTCCAAGAACGCTGGTGCTTCTGAAGAAACCCACGGACTTATTTCAGCCAGTTAACCATCCATGGCAGGTAAAATATCTCTTTGGGTGCATACATTGCGGTCAATCAGAAGCATGCACGAGCTCAAGACATCCACAAGCTGTTATGCATCGATTGAAGTATTGAATCGCGTAGGAATGCAGCTTTTGAAACACAAACGTTTATATAACAAGTGCCTGATTTTCAAGATTCTGGAGTGCGCACTTTTTCTGTGATGTTTGCGAACCTGTGACACAGCGCTGTAAACAGAAGTGGCTCTTTTTGAGTTCCCGACGCGGAGACTGCCGGAATTTCCAGAACCCGGTGTACTTGCTGCCCTGCTCGAACTGTATCAAAGTGCTGTAAGCAGAAGTGGCTCTTTTCGACTTTCCGATGCAGATTGTGCGGCATTTCTAGAAGACGATGTACTTGCAGGGTAGAATCTGAAAAGCGATGCCCAGCACACTGTGCCTCCTTTGATTTAACGATACCATTACTCAATCCGACCATGCTCGACCGTAAAAAAAACAAACCTTGCTGCGAGGAGCTCAAACTCGCATAGACTGCCGCGCCTACAGAACTTCACAGCACTCCATGCTACCTGCCCCCTGTGCTGCAGCTGCACCGAGCGCCTGAAACTCTCAACGTGGGCTGCCAGCTCAGCTCCGCTCTGCGATGGATGTCACGCTATCGTCAACTCCACGCGCGGGCGGGTATGTATTCCGCTTAGGACAATCAGCTTTCCGAGCAATCAACCAACCTGCTTTTTCACGATCCTGAAGGAGAAAGAGACAGAGATCTCATCGCTGCACACGAGCGAGAGACCTCCTCGTTCTCCATTCTCTTGACACCCGCTCAGTGGCTTTTCTATGTGCAAGTAGGTGAATTTGTCAGAATTATTCACTCTCCAAAAAACAAATGAAATATAGTGCAGTGATTTGTGCTCTGGGCTTGGAATTATTATAGAAATAGAATTCCTTATGGATATCACAGCCCTGGATCACCAAAAGGAATGACCAATCACTGCACTTACGAATCCGACCAAAATGACCAATCGCCGCATTGACGAATCGTCAAATCCTGGCTGAGGTACATGTACCAGCCTCCTTAAATTCTTCCTTATCAGCCTCTTCGTGTCAAGTCCACACACATCCAAGGCATCACAAAGGCCATGATTTCTGGCGTGGGGACTTTGGCCCGTGACAGCAACTGCGTGGCCTCTCCAGTCCAAACGGCGGTGGCGATTTCAAAGCACTCAACTTTTCCAAGGACTAATCAGCTTCGTCGTGTGGACTGTGCTATTGTCTCTCTCAAGATTCGCAGCTCGCCATCATTAAGTGCTGTGTGACAGGAACCTTGACAGTGTTGTTAATTGGGAGAAGCTGCTTCGATCGCGTCACAAAGACACACGCTTCAGAATTGAAGTCGGGCTGCCTGCCACCCTACCACTCAAGAGTATCTGTAATAGCGCCCATGGAAAGCTCCAAAGCAAACTACTGGACAACCATAGTTTTCTTGCTACGAGTGGCCAACGGCTGCGCTCAGCGAACATTTATTAGATGCCTTTCTGACATTTCGCTCGTTTAATTTTGAGTCATTGATGTGGACAATTAGTGTCCCCAAACCGTCCGTCATAACAAACGAAAATAAACATGTCTCTTTGAACTGGTCACTGTAAAACATATATTTGGCATTATGGATAGACAGAGTGTGCTATTACAATTGCGCTTCTACGTCACTTACACGAGAGAGAGACACACACACATCGGAGCTGTCCATCTGCAGTCGACGGACGGACGATTGGACGGCGAGACGCCGCTCTCGTTCACATTAAAGCAGCAGCTTTACACAGCGCTTAGTTCTTGCGGACCTTGCACTTGACAGCCGCGTTGGCCGTGCTGTTGGAGGCGCTCATAGGCTCAGCCTCGCGGCCGACCTTGTCGTTGTTGTTGTTGTTGTTGCCTCGCGCAGCAGGCTTGGGCGTCGCGTTGCCGGCCGCCTTGGGGGTGGTCGAGGTGGCACCACCGGTGGTGCCGGCGCGAGCAGCTCCGCCCTGGATCGGCGCGCAGCTCGCTGTTGAGGTACGACAAGAAAGGTGAAGAGTGTTAGCGTCATGGTTTCAATTCGCAACGATGAGCTCATAGGGTACAACAACAGGGTGGACTTACTGTAGACCTGGAACGGTGGGAAGTGGGTCGCGACCCAGTAGAACGTGAAGCGCGACTTGCCGGCGCACTTGTCCTTGGCGTATGGGATGCCCTTGAAGAGGATCGTGCGGCAGTCCTCGACGAACGGGATCACGATCTCATCGTCACACCAGGCCTCACACGGGCCAGGGTGGATGCCCTCGCGGTTCTGGAGGTTGTAGTTGCCG